>JAAMPD010000208.1:73073-96343 GCA_025266255.1 Trissolcus basalis
TTTTTTTTTTTTTTTTTTTTTTTTTTTTTTTAACTTAGTGGTCTAGCTAATAACTTCGATCTCTATTGATGTGTGAACAGGTTCATAAACGTGCGTTGATCACGAGACTTCAATTTTTATTTTTCCATGGAAATAAAAATTGAAAAAGAATAGGTAAGCCATTAACATAGAAATAATATGTTGAACATTTGTACACAAAATATCCAAATATTTAACTTTCATAGGTTGGCAGCTTTCTGATGTATTATTCCTTAACGTTTACTTATTTCCTCTCAAGTGCGGTTGAATTTTCCGACAAGTGTTGATAAATTTAATTGCAAACATTTTGAAAATTTATTCAAGTTTCAATACTTCAAGCTATTTTTTTTTTGTTTCATAGTAGTTGTAAAATTACAATAATAATAAACTATTTGTATATTAATTTTTAAATGAAATTAACAGTATACTTAAAATTTTTTTTCTACTCTGTAAATTCAAAAAAGTGAAAGTGTATATTCACTTTTTTGGAGAACATTTCACTTTTTCGAATGTACAGAGTATGCAAAATAATTAACAGCCTGAATATTTTAGTTTATCATTCTTAAATGTTATTCATGACAAAATTAAAGTTGACCCGGTAATGCATTTTGTTTTTATCGATCATTTTATAAAATGTTATAAATTTATAGAATTGTACAATTATAATATCAGACGATCAAGTAAATAAATTCCCAAATTAATGTACCTTTTATATTTTATGATTCATTCCATCCAAAACTCAGTGTTACATCATAAAAATTAACACAATGAAAATTTCCATCTTATTTAATTGTTGTTCTTTTTTCAGACAATTCTTTTCTTACAACACTCAAGTCACTGCAGCAAAGTTTTTTTTGGAATCACAATTCTAAGGCAGCTGTGAATAAGCAAGCGTTTCGGCGGCTTCTCCGATTTCATCAGTCTAGTCGATTTCCGTACACTTCACTTATATTGTGATAGTAATTAGCCGAATAATGCTCTTGAAATTGATATGATATACAGTTTCAACTACTTCTAGTGTTCAACCGTAAGTTATGAAACTTTGATGTCAATCAAATTGCAATTCTCGTTATGTTAAGAATATATATTTTTAATGCGTTACATTTTTTCATCAAATATTTCGAAGATGAGACGATGTCACTATGATGACATTCAATCTTGACAAAATAGAAATTAATAATTGAATTAATCTAACGACAGAAAAAAAATTAATTCACGATGGAGGTGATCAAAGTTTATTGAGAGATTGCCGAAACTGCGGGACAAATTTGTACAAAGATGCCGCGGGGCATTGATTGGTCAAATCCACAGTATGCAGGCGTGTATGTATGGCTGAGCGCACAGTTAATTTCCGGTGTACGCGGCTTACCTGTACTATTTCGCTTTAAGGGTTCTGCAATATGGCGACCAATGCATATTCCATTGTATTCATGTACTCTTGTTTGATATACGCGTACGCAAATAAATTATTGCCGCAGAGGTGATCCGGCAAAAAGGACACGCATTTTAGTGCCAGTCTGGCGTATCACAGAGGAGCAATTAATGCCATTAGATTAGGCATAATAATTGTTCCACAGTTTCCATACAACGCTTTTGTTTCTTTTATTTCTTATCAACTCTTCAATTAAATTTGAGAAAATTGGTTTACCTAATTGTCACATTGTATGAAATTTCAAAACGCAGTACTAAAATTCTCAAAATTGAAGGGCTGTTTCTTTACACTCCATCAAAGTTGCACGAAGTTGTATAGAAAAGGATTTTCTAGCGCCCCTTGAGAAAAAAGTCAGAAGATGATTTTAATATTTCAGGGTAAACATTTCTGGGTCTATTAGAGCTTCCTGTCGGCTTTGCCTTGGGTAGCAACTATCTTTTGTCATTTTGAGTTAAACTTTTGAAAAAGAGAACTCAAAACGTCGCTCAGCTGAATTTTCACTTCATAGTTTCTTTAGTTAAAATAAAACGTTTAGCAAGTGGCAGTTAACGAGCTCTATTTTTGCGCGAGATGAATGCGAGAACAAATCCACAGGCGCCTCTTGGAGAAAGCTTTTTCATGTCATTTAATTGTGAATAAACATCAGTGAAACAATTCTCGTCATCGTGATAATTATTTTGGACATATTTCGTTTAATGAACTACGTTTTTCATCAACTAGGCAAATAAATAAACTATGAAATTTCACATGAAATATTACTACTCATTATCAACTACATTCATTCTTTCATTATCCATTCTTTCAAGAAATCATGAAACAAGTTTGCTGATTTATTAAGAGACTTAATTATTCATACAGAGCAATAATGGAATGTATATTAATGATAGTATGATAATAATCTAAAATAATATCAGATATAATATTTTACCGTCCCCATCTTTTGTTTCGATTTTCAAGGCATTCCCAATAATAAAAGGAATTAAATAATGGAAAAACATTTTCTAGATTACATTAATTTTTTTCATATCATACACGGAGAAAAAACATGTTATAAAAATTACTATAACATATTGTAACGCAGACATATCTTACACATCTTGTAAATTATCTTTTAAATAACTTATTAGATTTTTCATTATAATTACAGTAAAATTTATAACATCATGTAGTAAAAATGATTAGAAAATTATATTTAAATTTCTCAAAAGCTACACAATGTATCTCGATTACAATAAGTTATAGTAATTTTATTGATAAGTTTAATAATTAATATAATATGTTTTTTCTGCGTGTAAATAATAAGACATACTATATTCAATTTTACTTTTCTAGACATGAATGCTTTAGCATTGTTCCAAACATTATATTGCAACGATTTGGGAAGATTTCAAGATCGAGAGTAAAACGGTAGAGGTAATCGCAATGTTGGTATGAGAAATATGCATAAATGATCTGCGTATTTTGATGTTTGTGCCTCAGCAGCGTGACGGCATCGTGTCAGAATGTTGATCCATTGTCAATTTCTTCACACTCATGGAACATTTCTGATAAATCAAAAAGTGTCTTTCGAAGGTGATTAAAAATTAAAAAAGAGTTTATTATAAAACATTTTATCCTATAATCATATGAATTCAATATTGATTTTTATAAGATTTGTTTAGATCATAACAAAATTCACTTTATGAAAAATAATAATAATATAGCAATAATAATAATATTATGATATTAATTTATAAATCTAAGTTTCATTTTAAAAATGAAGACTACAGTTTTTTTAATAGAAACTTTTAGAGATAGCAATTTTCATAAATTTTTACAAAAATTTTCAGTGCGGAATGATTGAATCGCCGGATCAATCTGAAGGTTTGGAATTGTTCTGAAATCTATCTGCAGAAATAGGACTTTAAACTTTTTGGAGCAGAGGTATATGTAAAAGTGGCGCGCGACTCATGCGAATCTGGCAGAAAATCGAGCCAAACGTTGGTGCAGTTTTCATATAGACAATGGGGGTTATAAAAATCCAGATGATTGTTTAAATTTTAAGGTTAGTGTTAAAATTAATTCCTCGCTATTATCAATGAAGGTTAAAACTGGCTTCTAAATTCTTGGACCACAAAATAACCACATGACACCAAAAAAAATTATGAATTCGATTTCGATTACAATTTCTCAACACTCAGATATACTTTTTAACGTTATTTAAAAATAACCTTTTAAAATTAAAAAAATTTTGAGAAATACCCACCTATTTTCATGTTACTTAATTTATAAGATTTTGTCAATTCTCTGAGTGTGAATTTCAACAACTGATTTAAAATTCATATCATTGTTTCCGTTTTTGCAACATTCCATCAAATTATAATCTCAAAACTATAGCAATTAAGATAATACATCATCAACCAATTATCTTACATTTTGTAAACATAAACAACGATATAGTATATGAAAAAAAAGTAAGTTGTTTGACGAGGGAATAGGCTTTTGCGAACCCTTTAACAAATTCAACAGCTTCAACTGTAATCGCTCTGATCATGTAGCCTATATAGCACCCAGAAGACACTGTTAACGGATTCACCGTGAAACTTTAATTGGCGTAATCGGCTTGTCTTTTCAGAACTTGCTTTCATATACTTGCTGAATAGGCGGCTCGCTTTCAAAATGGCAGTGCGTATCATCGCGAGCTGAGTTTGTGGTTGAGCGTCGATTCGATGGGGCATGTTCTTTTTTGACGCGTCTTCTTCTCGTGGATATGTTGTGTTTGGGAACGAAAAATCTCCTGGCGCAACTTTGACAATAGAAGTGCGCCCGAGATCTTCCTTGGGCTCGCATAAAGGACCGAAATCTGTGCGTCTATCGAACGGCACACAAGAAAAGAGAAAAACTATATCCCGGTGTCCCAAACGGAACAAAGACGGACAAATGTCTATTTAATAAACAGACAAACGCCTATTAGGTATATATACAAGGCAGCAGACAGACAGACGGACAGACAATGGTGCTCATCGCTCGATGGACAAAGCAGCTACTGCGTAAACACTCCAAGACCTTTCGACAATGCCGGAAAATATAATACGCCCAATCTGGCTCGCCTCGAGATTACCCGGATAAGCACTCAACTTATGTATTTCCGATACACACACTCGTCTTCCTCTGTACTTCACCCCGCGACTCGCCTGGCCCCCGGCTTTTCTCCAATGCTCTCTCGCTCGATCTCGTTCCTTTTATTTTTACTTGCCTTACTTCTCTTTCTTTTTTTTTTTTTTTTCGTCCTTTTTTTTGACCATTTCCCTCATATTCTCTTCTGCACGTTTGCTCGCTCGGCTTTCGTTTTATTTTCCCTTTTTGCAATTTGTTCGGCGAAGAATTACTTTTGTCATTGTGCCGGGAGGATTTCGGTTCAAGATAGAATCGACAAGCAAGGCAAAAGAACAAACGCGTCCCGGAATTACGAACAATTCGAGTGTCACGTCAGTTGGAAACACTTTGAACGCGACCAGATTAATACCTGCCCTCGGTGCTCATGTCAAAATATTGACAAGTCGATAACCCATTTAATTGATTTTTTTTCCTTCGTTATTGTTTGAGATTAACTGGTTCACTTTGCAAATTCAAACCAGCGGATCGCGGACCAAAGGAAATACAACAAATGTTGAAACCTCTCACGTTTCATTATTTGCAATCATCACCTACTTTGTTTAAACAAACAATTTTTCAAATTCCCGCTGTATATACTTTTTAAACACTGATAAAATACAATGTAAACATTTTAACACAGATAAATACATTTTAAAGAGTACAATTCATATTTTATTCATTACAAAATAAATTGTACTCTTTTCAATATAAATTATATTACGACGTATCATTTTAGTATGAAAAAAAAAAAAAAAAAAAAAAAAAGAAGAAAAATAATTTGTTCGGAATATTTTTATCGTACAAAATATGTATGTACAATTTATAGTTTTGGCATTATTTTAAAGTCATTGAAAGAGCAATTCGAGGTATCTTTGTCGAAACCAATAATCCTATATCGATCTTTGTCTGCATTTTCTTTCTTCCTGACTGACCATTCCTACAACCGAATCGTGCGCCGAGAAATGTTGAGCAGGAATGTTCATCCGCAAAGCGCAAATAGTCGCGGCTCAATGCTCGACATTCGACTTCTGCTCGGGTTATAGAGTCACGTCGTCCATGCACATTGTCCTTATACTCAGCAACGATCCCATTGGACGACAGCGTCAACGCACCACGCCCACCCGGTACCTTCTATACAATCATCTACGCGTTTCTAAAGCATCTCTCTGACTTTCCTCTTGGAGCTAAAACTCGTGTGCACACAAATACACTTGCTCGCACGGACGTTAGTGCGTGCACTTCTGAGGGGGGGCACGAGCCTTATCATCCACAAAGCAACTTATTTTTGATGAGGGCGAGCTAAAAGTAAAGAGTCATGTGCTCGAAGGGTCCAACCCTTCTGCGCCAATTTTCGCGATATCACGCCAATCCGCGCGTGAATTAGGAACACACTCGGCAAAAAGGGCCAGACCACTTTAGCAGGGCTAGTGAAATCCAACTTGATTAAGACCTAACCAGCCAATCCCTCTGATATTATTGCAGAGGGTTCGAAATGAATCCAGATCAAGAAAGCAATTAATTTTTCTCGTTTCAGAATAAATTCTCAATCTTTTCAAATAAATAAAATGAAGAAATAAACAAATAAGATGTACGAGTGTCGGTAAAGTAGGTATCGTGCATGGAGAAAAAAAGATTATATTATAATTACCAGACAGTATAGTAACGAAGTTATAAATGACATTCTTATTAGATTAAACAATAAAATGCAAATTTTTCATCATTGTATTTTTTTTTTTTTCATATATATACTGAAAAAAATGCTACCTTGAATCAAGTAGAAAATATTCTCACATATATTTATATAAAAATATATGAAATAAGTAAAAATTCATTTGATTCAAGTGAAATATACTTAATGCAAGTAAATTTTCAAGTATATTTTTTCAAGTATATAAAAAAAATTATGTAATAAAGTAGTAGTTTTTCTTTCGTTTTTGTACTTTATATCAGGTTACTGTACTGTATGGTAAAATTTTGGACTTTCTCTATATTTTTTCTCTCCGTGTAATGGTATTCTTTTTTTTTTTTTTTTTTTTGTATTGATAAGTTTATTGGATTTTGGTTTTTACGTATTATTTTTTGTCAGGCAGAATAAATTGGTGAATAAGTGAAGAAAGACAGCAGAAAGAGCACGCCTTGCTTTTCAGTAAACGATGGGGGATAATGAATACAGCCAAGCCATTAGACGCTAGTCGAAAAGGCGAAGTGACTTCATTCTCTCTCGGCATGTTTTTTACGTCAAACGACTACGTCGCTGCGAGACGGAGTCGCTACTTGAAAAGCTCATCAACGTGCCTTATACGATATGATGATAATGTTTTTGCTGGACACGAGCGACACTCGAACGCGAACTACCCCTGACTAATTCAGTCGAGGTCTTCTTTTGCTTTTCTTTCTCATGGTCCATACGTACAGAGATGTCGCTTCTTTGAACTCTGCCATTGACAAATATATGTTTTTTTTTGCTTCAGTTCAAATAAAAGATACTTGAAAAAGATATTCCTACAATTTTTTTTCTCATCTTTTCAACTTTTTCCTTGACGTTCTCGCTTCTTTTTTCGTTTCCTTTTGAGAGCGTCAAAGTTGTCGGAACGTACGAAGAAAATAATTATTAATTTATTCCTCTTGGAGGCACGAACGAACCAAAATATCAAGTACTGCTTTCAGAATTGTAATTGACATAAGGCGTTTAATAAAGTGCAATGGAAATAAATTCATATCAGAATTTTTTATTTCAAATGGTAATTTTTAAATGACGAATTTCAAAGTGCAAAAATCAGTTAATCGACAGTTCGTCTGAGGTAACGTGGAAGATGGGATAGAAGAAATACAAATTTTTATCTCTTTAGCTTCCTAGTCGGTATACTGTGTATACCGACTTGCGCAACATTCTGCAGATCTGAGTCGGTACAAAGTAGAGGGTATACAGATTCGTTTCAGAATCAAACTAAAAAACGCTATTTATTATTCAAAGCTCGTTTGATACGACTTTGATATTCCAACATACCACTGATAATGAATTTCGGTTTTATTTATTTATTAATTTTTTTTTTCGTTTCAATTATTTTGGCGATTGTCAAATTAAACATTGCACAAATTTGCAAACTCGTACAACTGTAAACATTGGCTTTTATGTGTGATTATTTTATACAACATAATTAGTCCAAAGAATTCATTATAATTAGCTGGAGGAATTTTGATCTAATATTTTTCGAGAGCTTTGCAAAGTATGTATTCACTTGAAAACATTGTAGATGAAATGTTTGTATGTTACATTATAATGGTAAATTATTAAACTATTTATTTGTTATCAAATAAAATACATTAAAATTATATTCTTATTTTATTATTATTTTTATTATTTTATATAATTTAGGTATGACAAATTATTATTCCATTTGAAAATATAAATTAAACTCGGTTATAAACAAACTAGGACAAATCTTAAATTTGAAAGTTTGTTTTTTAAATTAAATATTCAAATAAAAACTTCAAATTTTTGATAAAAAAAATTGTTATTTTCTCAGGGGGTTTCAAGCGAGTTTGAGAAGAGATGTTTTTGGTTGGTATATTGATTAAGGTTCTGATCTAGGCTGAGTTACAAGAGGGTTGGAACAAACTGACACAGATGGCGCTGACTGTTTTGGTTTGAACGAAGACAAGGCGAGTTATAAGCCGCGATACGGTAATCATAAACACACTCCATCAGAGATTCCAACCTTTCAACTAAATCAATTATTCGCGTTTCACAAATCCACGTGCAGTCAGAACAATTCGAAAAATTCGAAATTACGCGGTTAATTGGAACGGGTGGCATATAACAAGCAACCAGCAACAAGTAGAATTGGCGCACTTACGACTGATCAGCACGCATACGCGAGAACAATTAAGAAAATTAAGAGTCATTAATTAGCATTCACTTCCTTTTCATTCAGCGTTAGGAACAGTTTTTCTTATATTAATTATTATAGTTGTAATTGTAGGCTCGAATCCCTTTTATTATTTTATTATATAACGCGTTAATGAATTGCCGAGGAGTCATTTACTCGGGCAATGTGAATAAATTGACGAGAATCACGTTTTTTGATTTCGTTTCTAGGACAAACGAACAAACAACCGGCGGAGTTAGTTGCACATTCTTCTGGCTTTCCTGCGTTCAAGAACTTTAATAAATGTCATAAACGAAGAGGCTTCACATTGCGGTTAACGCATCAAGCTTGCCGTTGACTGGTTGCAGATTCAATTTCCGTTCTCGGCCAAGCTCCTTAAGGTTTTCAGTGGTACCTTGATGCACGGGGTGTGTTATACGTCCGACGAATCTCGACTAATGAAAATGACGAACTCGTACAGTAAATGGAAAACAAGTCATTTTTTATGTACAAACATTACGAGTGTAATTGTTTAACTGTTTTACAATTTCATTCCTTAAAGTGGGTATATTACAACTAACTCTATTATTTTTCAAGTGGTTAAATAATTTAATAATAAATTATGTATATTTTTGTATTTATAATAAATTATATATATAAGAAAATGAAAGAAATTGTGAGTTTAGACTTGATTGCAGAAAGTTATACACGTGATTATATATATTTTTTTGTTACGTTACTTTTAATTTATGATCTTAAATTGATTATTTAAATCAAAAAAAATTATTATTATTTTACTTTTCGCTGTTCAATTTATCTATTGTGTATTTATAAAACGTTAGTCAATATCATGGAATTTTTTTTTCGTTATTTGTATTGTTTTTCAAGATTCAAAATGAAAATGCATTTCATCTTATTTGTTTAGATATTTTTCAATTTTCTGATATATATTTATTTTGTTTTTCAGCTGTTTATTAAACTCTCAACGTAAGTTTACATTACTTCTTTCTTTTATTTCATTAGAATCTTTCATAACGTTTCAAATATAGAAATATCAAATCAAATACACTTAATCTTAAAAACCAATCATTTTATTTTTTTACAATAACAATAACTCAACTATCAATTTCACTTTTTGAAAAATTAGATTTCACTTGGACGTTTCAGTTGGACAATTACTATTTCTCCATTGCTTTTTGATTACTTTTAGTATACATTTCAATATTATAGAATATTTTTGAAACATACTAAAAAATGTTTCACTAAATTTGCAATTAAAATTATGACATTTAATTACGAACCAAATTATTTAAACCATCCAAAGAATACCAAAATTGAAAATTATAATAATTGTATAATCTAATGAAAAAAAAAATTACTTTCAGGGATTGGAAGGTGACTCCCACGAAAAGTGCAGTGGTAACTAATTCACAGCGCCAATTTCGAAAAAAAAGAAAAAAAAACCATCACCCCGGTCTCGACGTGAACGTGAGTGAGCTTACACATTTCTCCAATTGATAAATTTATGTTCGCCAGAATGAAATGATAGGGAAGCAAGTATATGCATTTACCAACACTTGGAAAAAAACCGACCGTGCAACGGCAGTGCGTATGCGAAAGAAGCGAGACGACCATGAAAAGAAGGAGGGGGAATTGGGCCGAGAGGGTGGCACAAGAAAGCGGCTTCTTTGATCTTACCCACACGTCACTAAAGAGCTACTCTCGCACGGATATAGCTTTCTCTCTCTGCTTGCATTTCAGAAGAACTCTATCATGCGTGCTCAGTTGTTATTGGCGTCATACATATTTATGGTACCACCATTTTATAAAATTGAAAACCACTTTTCGACAAATTACAATCATTTCCCTTTTAATTGCCTCCCTTTTAATTTTTTTCATCCGATCACTGTCGTCACCATTCACACTGACAAAACAAATTGTAAACAGTACAATTAATATCGTACTCATTACAACACAGATTTTACTCCTTACAATATAAATTTTACTCTCTACAATATCATTTTTGTCTTTGCAAGTCATGATACTGATTAAATTATTTCCATCCAGATCACTGTCTTCGCAGTCCAAACTAACAAAACAAATTATGAAGAGTACAAATTAATATCGTACTGATTACAACACAGATTTTACAATATAAATTGTACTTGTTATAAGATATCGTTTTTTCAGTGTATCAAGTCATGACACTAATTGAATTATTTTCATCTAGATCACTGACGTCCATCCACGCTGAGAAAACAAATTGTAAAGATAACAATTAATATCGTACTCTTTACAATATCAATTGAACTTGCTATAAGATACAGTTTGTTCCGTGAATTAATCATGATATTAATTTAATTATCTTCATCTAGATCACTGTCGTTGATCCACACTGTAAAAACAAAATTACAATTAATATCGTACTCCTTACAATATTAATAGTACTGCTATAAGAAATTCGTTTTTTTTTATTTTCAGTGTATCAAATCATGATACTAATTAGGTTATTTTTGATTTAGAAGATGTGGATCAGTTGACTAGGGTGTGTAAAAAATGGGTGCTAATGATAACAGCGGTTTCTATTTATTATATTGGACGTTTAGCATACGTATGTCGGGTAGCTGCAGAGGCCAGGTTCCCAACGATTTGGTGGCCCATTACATAAGCCGCGAAGTCGCTTGATAATGGGATGCAGCTGCGGGTTAAATGGAAAGGCCTCGGATAAGTCCCAGACACAGATAAGGGACCCCCCAAAGGCCTCTCTTGTCGGGCGCCAGGCACTTTCCATCGTTCTCAACCTCTCTCTCGGTGGTCACCGGTGTTCTTTTCCCTTCTGCACCTCTTTCTCCCCCATTTTGTACCTTCTATACGCGCTCTTTTGTCTCTTCTTCCACGTTTCTCATCCTCCCACTTCGCGAATCGATTTATTTCTCTGCGGAGGACGTCGCGCCAGCGCTCACCTTAAGCGCCGATCTTCTTAGAACGCTTACCCATTTTATAAAGTTTACATAACTCAAAACATACCTCATTATTTTCATTATTGTCTATCTGTTATTCACCCGGCTGTTCTAGACTTTCGGGGAGGAATAACATTTTCCCAACCAGTTTCTGATACTAATTACGGGATGTTCATCTCGTTAAACCTTTTTCTTTTTTTTCTGTTTTTTTTTTCTACATAGAACATTTTTTGATCTCGCTATATTAGATTCTAAAAACTGTAATTACAACAAACCGCTGACAACGGAATTTGACGGATTTGACTGTTGCGTATCGAGGAAAATATTGACAGGCAAAGCTGCAAGCTGATTACTAAACTTTCTTGCGGCTTGAGTACCTTGGCGAGTTGTTAATTTATATTTCACCGCTTGGCATCTTATTAGTAGACGTGAACATGCTAATTACATGTCGTACAGCGACACAGCGTCATTTGCCGTTTTCATTGCCATGATTAATGTGGTTCCACGTATGGTTACGCAAAATCTGACAATGAGATGATAACGTTCAGACGTAGTAACCCATTTTTTCACCATCTAACCAATCGACCTCTAACTCCTGCGGTTGATTTCTAGTTTTAGTTTCCTCAGTCTTCTGCGTATTCGTTTTAAACAAAATGCAATTTTGTCTTCAACATTTTTGTAACAATTATCTGTCTAAAAATTACCTCTGCAACATATGCACTTTTCGTTTTTTTAGAAATGGATAAACAGCAGGGGGTTTGGAAGTTGAAAAGGAGCCAGCAGTTTGCAAAATGCAAATAACATTCTTAAATGCCCCAACTTTTTACAAAATAATCAGAAAATGTGGCATTTCCTATGTCTACTTCTTATTTTCTAGTATTGTAGAATTTTATAAAGTTAAGGGTATATTTCACAAAAAGATTTCCATTTTCAAAGATGACTTTAGCTTAATGAAAAAGACGATATGCTTCCATCAAAGGGACACAGGTTCGATACTCAGTCACTGACATTTTTCAATCACGAACTGAAATTTGAGAAAAAAGTCTACTCCTTAGGAAATTTCCTCCTGTTTTAAATTCATCTGGAAATGACGAATTTATAAGCAGTTTTAACACGGGCAAACGTTGAGATTTGTGTTTGAGCAGAAGTTGACCAACAGAAGCGATTGTGTATGCCTTTTTGAATTGTGGATTCCAGTCAGACGGGGCTTCGGCGAGACGTGGCATGTGTCAGGTGTAAAAAGGACCTGAAAGCAACTGGATCATCATTCCAAGAACACGATGCACGGCGGCGCCCTCTGTGATTTAACCTTAGGACCCGAGATAAACCTCGCAGCGCTATCTGGCGCGTACTATCTAGCTTCGTACGTGCCGTTTTTTGCAGGACGCGTCGCCGGGCCGATTTCTGTGCGTGTGAGTGAGAGCGCGGGAGGAGCGAAATAGCGGTGTCGCAAGACTACCGCTTCTCGCAGATTGTGTAAGCCGCATAAGAGCAAAAGCGACGTGAGATCCGTTGGACCCGCATACGATCCGTATTGTCCCCAAAGCGTACCTTAATGTCGGCTAGATGAAAGCGAGAGCGTGCCTTTGTCTTTCCTCCGGGGAGCTGCCAGCGAATAGCAAGCTCTGCGGGTATCCTCTAGTTCGGCGGCTACCGTTCTTCATTTTCATCCTTCATTCGCGACGATGCATTTTAAGATTTCGGATTCAACAACAAGCCTTTTTCTGCGGCTTCTTTTCGCCTCGCACACGCACTCACTTTCTCCATTATTTCTTTGTCCGGTCTTTAATTGTTTTCACTTATCGTCAAAGACCCTCTGATTTCAATGTCCATCCGATTTTTCTTCATCTGATCTGCATCGCTGATTTGCCAACCACTCCGTTGCAATTCATTGCACTCATTTTCATTACCCTAAATCCAACCATTCAAATTAATATATATATATATTTATGTATATACATAAAATTCATAAACTTTTAACGTACATCTTATTAAACATGTTGAATCTATTTAAAATCATCCACAATCCCTTGGTAGTTGTAATGTGTAACTTCTCATCATCATACTCCAATCTGTTTTCGTAATTTGAAATCTTCGTGGAAATAAAAAATTATCGTGTGATTGATACATACTTAATATGACACTTTAGTTTAGAAATCTTCATTTATTTATTTGTCTTTCTCTCTCTCTCTTAATTTTTTTTTCTCTTCAGGAAATCGTGTTCGGCGTCGGTACCACGATGGTACCTCTGCCGTAACACAGGAAAGACGTTATTAATGTCAGAACGACAGAGAAGTTGCATATTCCGTTGTTGCGTGCCACGGCGACACAATATATAATTCCGCGTTCGCCAATAATTATTATGGCTTCCAAGTTTCCTGCCACACAATAACGCTCGACGTTCTCGTCGGCTATTCTCCAACTTCTTACAACTTGTGCATAAACGCGAGACGATACAGTTCACAATCATCAAGTGACATTTTCAACTGCGTGCTAATTTTTTTTTTGTTTCGATTCAATCCCAATCTATTTAATTATTTCGTGATCTTAAATGTGGTAATCAGTTCAATGTTTGCAGACTGATTTAAATCGAATTGAAACCACGAGTTAAATTTATGTTAAAAAGGTTTGAACAATTTTGCAAAAAGTTTTAATCACAAACTGATTGTCAAAAATTTGACAAAAATTTTTAGCTCAATTTGAAAAAAAAAAAACAAACAAACAAACAAACAAAATTAAGTTGATTAATTATTGAAGGATGAAACTTCGATGATTTTAAAAAAGATAAATAAAGTAGAGTTATTTTGCATACCGTCTCGAAGACAGCGAGAAAAATTTGTCCATAAAGTAAAAAGAACAGCTGTGTTTTATTCAAAGCGAAAAAATACGACAGTATATAGTAAACGACTATCCGTCACGGGACAATTCCTGAAAAAACGCAACGAATACCTGACTAAACTAGAAGACAATTTAATGAAGCTATATTGAGCTAGACAACGACTTGCAATTATCTTATATCCGACATTATGAGCTTGGTCTACTTGCAATTTCTTTCTTCATTTTGACAGAACCGGTTAAGGATTCCCAGCTGATGTATGGTCAAAGACTAGTAACCTGTAAGCGTTTGAGGACGGAAGTTGGAAAGACTAACTTTTTTTTAACACGCTATTTCGTGCAGCACCCTGTTATTAAAATTACAATGGCTTGACAAATATCTGACAAACAATTGATAACAAATTGATTTGCATTCTGATAATAAGTAAGCAAACAACAAACAAATACTTTTTTCAAATAAAAAAAAATATTATACAAATTAAACAATTTGCCCACCCAGAAAAATTGAGGCAAATTTTTTAATTTTCATACTTTCAGAAAATGTATCAAAATATGATGATTGAACTTTTTAATAAAAACAATATGCAAAACATCAAAGTTGCAAAGAAACGTGCATTTTAAAAGCTGAAGCGTCTATGCAAACAATTAATTTGTCTAGAAAAGCGTATACGAGATCGGTTCTTTTTTGTTCTATTCTATAAATCTAAATGTCATTTTAAGTAAAGGAACTAACAAGACAGCATGGAACAGCTTTGCTAAGCAATGACAAACCTGACGACGTCGCGTGTGCCAGCCCAACTCATCGTGTTCGCAAGTAGTTTGTTTTGAGCGTCAGTCTCATCAGTTTTTTAAATTGCTGTTTTACTGCTATTGAATTCGTACGTATATATATATTTTAAAGAGGATTTGTTACAAAATTTCGAAGTTTGCGGTACGTGCATACTTTTTCCAATAATTTCAAACGCAAATTTTCTGTCACAAGCCGTGGCTTGGAATGAAAACGTTATAAAACGAGCGCTGCAAAAGTATTGTAACAAAAATATTATTTTAGACTTACTTTTGTGGTGCTTCAACCATGCCAAAACTCCACATAACAGTGCGAATGTTTTGCCAGTTCCTGTAGGACTTTCTAATAAACAGTTTTCTTGCTTGGTACATCCTTGTATAACCTTTGAAAATAAAAACATTATAACCTCAGCAAAAGTAAAATAACCTTCCCGTAAAATTGCAATTTTAATAATAATAATATAAAAGTGTTTCAGTTTTAATTAGATCGTGATTTTGTTTTATAAAAAATGTTTGTTTACCTTTCCTACTAGGGCAATTTGACTTGGATATGGTTTGACAGGGAAAATGACATTGACCCCTCCGATTGGAACTGTTGTTTGAGTTGTTGGAATGAGTTGAGGTACGATCGGTAATTCTATCGGTTTTTTAAGATCTTCAGATCCAGAAGACTCGTCTTCTGATATTTCCTCTGCGCGATATTTCTTTAACACTGGACCGTAACTGTCATCTGTTTCATCGTCGCTTATCTCAATCACTTCCTTTTCACTCGTTGCCATTTTCTTGCTAAACAGAAAATATTTGTATTTTAAATTTAAATTAATTTCAAATTCAATTTAATTTCAATCAAAATCCATTTTCAAAACAATTTTCAAGTTTTTGCGTGTGTAAGTTTGATTAACGTTAGTTTTATTTGGTTAACTAATTTTTTAATAAAATCATTTATAATTCATATATGCAATATCATATTTAAATAATTCATGTTTGATCAATTCATTTTTCAAAGAAAAAAATTAATGTTGATAAAAAAAATTAAAATGTTGGCAACAAAGAAAAATGAAAAACACTATTTAAATGATGAAAATTAAAATGGCACAAGTGGAATTCAAATGATAACAACCAGGCTTGTTCCCATACCACGCAAAAACCAAAAATAAAGTTGTTTTTGAACAAACAAAAGTTCGAAGTTTGTTTTATGCCGATGTAAACAAAGCCCTTTCATTCAACCACAACCATAACCTTTAAATGGAAACTTATGAATGTTCGCAATTTTACTTACAAGAAGTGTCGATAACTGGACAGGCTCTTCGAGCGAACTACAAAAATGAATATGCCGAGTAGTATTAACGCTGCAACGAACATTAAATGTATTTGTCAATCATTAACACGTCGAAACTTGTACATCATAAAACAATACACTGCGCGGGCTTTACTTTCCAGTGGCGCGTTTGAATACATGTGAACTGAGCAGCGAAAAAGCGTCTGCTAGTGCATCGATTTTGACCGCCACATTTGATTTTCGATAGTTCAATATTGACCAATACAACATCTCGTTTTATCGGAATCAAAAGTTTTAAAATCAAAAGTTTAATGGTTTTGAAAGGTAATAAATTTTTTATACATTAAAAATGTCAAGATAAGTCGGACTGATTTTGAACAATTGAACATTTTCAATCAAATTAGTAAAAAAAAACAAAAAAAAAAACGTCTTGAATTGCTTAAGTAAACACAAAAAAAAATAATAAATTTGAATGAATTTAATTTTTGAATTGAAAATAAAAAAATAATTTTATACCTGATTTGTTGTGCAAAAATTATTGTTGAATATTTTTTTAAAGATACATTTATTGATTGAGATTAAATGAAATGATTTTTGTTTTTTGTATTATTTATTGTATATAAAAAATTTTGTTGAAAAATTCGTATTCTACTTACTTGATATACTTTTTAGAAATTTGTTAAAGTGTTTTGATTAAAAAAAATTGTGTAAGCTTGAACTCATCGGTGATTTATACATAAAGCTTAAACCGATGCTCGTGAAATATACCAAGGGTTACACCGAATCATTATTACGAAATGAAACAAATTGCGCGTAACATCCCTTCAAAATGTAATACTCGCACCACAATAAGATTCTATTTTATCACCTTTCATCAGACGCATAAAAACATTTTAACTTCCACGCAAATTTGCAGCATCATTCGAACTACGCTCTCAGCTAATGTTTCATAATAATAGCTTGATGATGTAAACACAAGAAAAAATAAAAACTAAAAATTTCCAAAAGTATATAAAATTATAAGTTTCCTGAAAACTAAATACATTCATTCAAACTTAATTGTTGTTCATTTCGAAATTATGCAAAAAATTTCAACTACGATTTTTTCACTTCCAGTGTTAATTAAATATAAAGAAAAAAAATCTGACAAAGAAGTAATAAAAAATATGTACCAATATGTTTAGAGAAAGCAAAATTTGTGTTTTGAATTTTCGGATGATCCGAAAGTTCAAACCTTTGGCCGTATATTTATCTGCTCTATCTGAACTGCGTGCACGAAATATGAACTATAAATAAAACATATTCTCTTACTCTGTGGCATGCAATAAAATGTGGGTAGATAAAGTCAATGCGCGAGGAATACGAAATGTAGAAAAAGCCCTCGCCCATCTTTGCGGACCGTTCTTTCATATCGTGGAAGACCTCTAGCGTAGCAGTGATTGCCGGACTTGGTCCGACTGGCCACGAAAAACGACCTTTTATACGTGTGCATATATGTATATGCCGTCGGGGCTCCTCAACAATATTCCGATTTTTCATGCTGCTGGTTCCCTAAGTTCTGGAATTCGCTCTCCCCCTCTGTTCGCTCCGGCTCATAATATTTATTATTCGTCCTTGCAAAATGTTAAACTCTCGAATGACGGATGGTCCTTTTTTGTGTTTATTATTTCCTTCTGTTTCAAACTTTTAACAGTATATATACAAGTTGAAAAAAAAATCCTTTTTTTTCAAAATCACGATCCTGTTATCGTTTCGTCCAGATGAATTAGTTTCGTAATAATTCACGCGCGACATTTTCAAATTAATCAAGATGCAAAGGCTAAGCGAAAAGCGAGCCCGACGATAACCTCGCGTTTGATGATCTATCCAGACACAACAGCAATAACGTCGCAAGTTAATTAAGGCGTGGCAATGGCATCAACTGAGAATAGAGACTGTATCTTTATTTTGCTTGCGAGCGTATCAGCGTCACGTATCTATCGACTTTTGGATTAGATAAGAGGTTCATACGAGGTGCCGATAAGCATCTGTTGGAAGCAATCCAGAGTTCGACCACCCTTATTACGAAGACCATATGTGTCCTCCTTATCTCGTCTCAATTGTCGCGCGCGCGCGTGTTGATGCCTCGCACATTCACCTCGCTGATCTTTGCGTAATTCGAGTTACACGAGGCAACCAAAAAGTTACGCAAAAGAATCATGCTGGCTGGGGTCAAAACACCCTCGACTCCAAACTGTCCACCCAACTTGTTAACACGCGCCGTCGACCAAATTTACACCCGTCTTCAACTTTCTCGAACCTACTTTGAGAAAGGGGGAAAAAGTTTGTTGATCAATAAGAAAAATTAAATTCTTCGAAAAAAGTTTTGAGGGAGTTTTGGAAAAATTTATATTTCGCATTGTTTTTGGTAGTGTCAATTGTAACACGTGTAACGAGCGAAACGTCACTTGAAAAGTAAGAAAATCATTTTGCCATCGGAGGCCTTTTGAAAGAGATCCTGCAGTAACGGAGCACTGATATTTAAGGTTTACGAGGACAATAAGTTTCCCATGAGGGCAGTTGGGAAACATCGATCAGATACGATCACAGTAGAATTAGCCGTCCCTTGCAGAAGTCGACCTTTTTACTTCTATCTTTTGTTCTCAGTACCACCCCTGTCCTTTTTACCAGGTTTGCGAAAATGTCCAAGATAAATGTACACCAACTGTAACTCGCCCAAAGTCAATCATACTGAGTATTTTTCAGACGAGGAAACAGACCTGTGATTATACTAAAACCGAGACCATTTTTTCAACTTTATTTTTTCTATTATGAAAACAAATTGAAATTTTCGTTTCAATTTTCAGAACAAGTTTAGAATTTTGTATTTGAAACTTGAATTTTCAATTTGTCAAAGCTTTTTTAGATTATAATTAATAAATAATATTTGTTTTTTAGATAAATACACTGAGACAAAAATTTTATCAAATATTAGAATTTATTGATGAAAATTTACTAAACTGATATTAATTTTTCATGATTATTCATAAAACTTTGCTATGATCTACAATATTTTTCACCAAATTTTAGATTTCTCCCCCATGCATATGTACAGTTCTTAAATTTTGATAGTTATTTTTTTTCTCCGTCTAATTTTTTATTCATTTTAGATTCTATAATTTTTATTATATCGTACTGATTATGAATGATAGTTTTTGAATTTTTCTTATCATAAGAAAAAGTTGTTTGTATCTATGATTTTTTTCCTGTTATTTCGCAGATTACCAATAACATCGTGAAAAGATGTGTACTTATTTGTTCAACACAAAGAAGTTCACCAATTTGGTATTGCGTTGAGTATTGTTATGAAATATAGATAGCGAAGTCGCCCTTTTCTTGGTTATCGCTATAAAGGAACGTCACGGCAAATTAATCGTACGACAAGTTAGACGACGTGTGATTTAATAAAAAGCTTCCCTTCAAGGGTAGACGAGAGCGCCCCGCGGAGTAATAAGTTTAGTTTCTACGACGAAAAACATAAAACACTAAGTCTCTCAGCATGATACGGTGTTTATGATTCTCGGATCAAAGATATACGCTTGCTCTTGTGTATAGTTACGATTTCTAGTGTGTGTCGCTTTCTCAATGACGCGCGCTTTGCCAGTTTTACAGCTTTCAGTCGTTCTGTCTCGGATCATATAAATTCCGTCAGCTATCCTAACTATGTAACGTGGTTTAAAAATGTTTCGTGGGATCGAGAGAATTGCCTATGCAAATTTTCGACCCGGCCGAATGTTTATTTTCAACATACTGATCATGAAACCAACAGGAAAAAAATGGACAAACAAATTCTTCTAATTTATTCCAACGACCATCTGACAATTAAAAAAATGGATCAGTGAGAAATAGGCTTTCCTCATCCATGGAAGTTATTAGGGTGCGATATGATTTCCGAATGTGTTGCATAGTCGGCAGGTTAAATGAACAGTGCAAAAAAGTCATAAAATAAGTTATAATTTGGCGCAGTCGACGTTGCGTTGTTCAATGTCCTGTGTGATCACTCGGCTCTCACTCGAGTGAGCATAACCCCAGAGCAGTGTCGCACAATGTGTCCGTCCGCTAACTGATTTAGGGGTGGTCGTTCAATCTTCCTGATGATATATTTGCGACTGCAGTTACGCACACACCAATACCATCGTCCCACCCGATTCCAAATTAATTACACAATTCAGCAAGAGCTTCCACGATAAAATCTCCTCCAAGTTTGTGCGACCAGATGATGTCTCAAGTATCGCACCATCTCGTTCATGTCCATCCTTCTAATTCTATACTTTCAATCGTTTCTCTTTAAATGTCGTAGCAAAAAATGTCACCTTCTTTTTCATTCAAACTCTATCCCCTAATGTCACCTAAATGTTAAACCTGCAATTTTAATTAAAATTATGATCAGAAACAAAAACACCATACAATATATAAATGTAAATATATAAATGTTAGGAAAAAATATATATATTTATTAATAAACAATAAGAATCCAAATAAATGATGAATTCAAATGAAATGAAATAATAATGAAACGAAAATCGATTACTTTTTGATGATCAAAAATTTATTTTTGCAGGGGGAAAAAAAGTATGAAAAGAATGAGAACAAGGGTATACACATGTAAATAGTGTCGTTACGTTTTTGTAAACGAAAAGCTATTTATTTGGGTGCCAAATCGGGCGTGTTTGAGCGTGTGTATAAATCAGCGATTTGGGTGATTTTTGCGATCTGTGAAACTGACGGTAGCAAACGAGTATCAGTAACAGAAACACCAACGACGTGAACATATTATGGCCCCGCGAGTGCGGACGGTGTGTTGACCAGCGCGCTCTGAACCCAACCCGTTTGTCGTATAGGGACGCACGTCGTCGCTCGCATGAGGATTTTATAGATTTGTAGAGGAACCATGGTCATTCGACGCTGCATTTGACCACACCCTCGTTTTCGCCAAGATTTATTGACCTCGGCGTCCTTTTCGTTGTTTTTCTCTCTTTCTCTCATTCACATTTGCCTTGTCGCTGATCACAAATGCCGCTTGTAACCGTTGGTTACTGCCCAATATGTATACGTAAACCGATTTCGATCAACGCATTTGTATATTTTTTCTCCTACGTGTCTGTCGATCGTTTTTACATTTTTCTCAAAGAAACAAAACATTGTGAGACAAACAGTCTGAGGTAATGCACCCTTATTACAGAATTTTTTTTGTCGTTTCAAATAACCTTTTGCCATACAATGTCATTTGAAGGAATTCTTTTTCTTGTTTCTCACCTCCAAACACCTGTGTCCTGCCGGATACTTCCTTCACCATTTTCAAGGGCAAAAGGTGTTTGGCAACATATGACTATCCGACCGCAGAACTTCCACCTCGGAGTCTTGTTTGTATAATTTGAACCTGTTGTCGAAGAATTTGTTAGCACACATGAGAATCAAACGTTCCAATTGGGTTTCAATAACAGGCTACTTGTAACCAACACGTTCGTATTATCATTTTTAACGAAATTAATCAAATTTTCAAAAACATCCCATTTTAAAAACAACAAATATTTTTATTGTTTTTTGAGTTGTGTTATAATGATTAAAATTTTAATTAAAAACTAAGTTTGTAAATTAATGAAATAAATTAGTTTTGAAGTAAATAAAAATTGCAACGACTTATTTATCTAAGGCGCAGGAAGCATTTTATTAAAAAAAAAAAAAGAAAAAAAAAGTAAAAATAATGGTGTGAAATGTACAGCAGTGTGAGATAATAATTTATAATGAAATTTATCCTTTCAATCATTCGCGTGACAATTAGTCAGCGGTCTAGCGGCACGCTTTATAGTGTGCAAACAAACAACTATTTAGCTGCTTGCTTTATCATCCGAGATTAAATCACACCGGATACAGTAGTCGCGCAATGATTGTATAAAATGTAAATTGCAGAAAAGCATTATTTTTCAAGAAAGCCGCCGCACTTTTCGCACATCCTATTCCTCGCCGTAATATAAATCTTGGCTGAACAGTTTCGCACATCAGGATTCCGTTGACTTGCCACGGGCCGGAAGTTTAGAGTCAGAATTATAATTGTAACGTAAGTGCGGAGTATAAAGTGACAGAAATTGGCCGCGCCCGAAAACAAGCGATAAGCTGATTCGATGCTAAACACACCGAATCATTTCCATAATGTAATGCGCTGTATCCTGCCTTCGAATCGTTTGACATTATGCGCTAACAAACCATTTATACCAGGTGTTAAATTGTCTGTGACGTGCCGAATCGTCGAGTCCGCCACAGGGTTATTATAATATATAATACAGTGCCTGAAAAGAGACAACGATGTCAGATCAGATGCTGACAAGCAGATATACGCAAGGGGCTCAAGTACAAAAAGGATGCGAAATTCAAGACAAAAAAGTGCTACTCTTTTTCACCTTTTTTTCGAGGATCCGCGTCAGCGCACGAGGTGCGAGTGCTAATGGCAGTATATTGACCAGAAAAACTGATCCCTACAGAATACAAAAAACAAATCAAAATTAATTCGGTGATGTTGTATAGAAAACATATTAAGTTTGATTCATTCAATTTAATCACAAAATAAGTGCTGTCAAATATTTTTAGTTAACAATTTGATGTTGCTATTTATTTTATTATTGAGGAAAAGTTTTTTGTAGAGCCAATATGAAAGGTATTCCACATTTCTAAAATCAGACTTTCATTTGTTCAATCACGCAAAAAAGGTGTAATATCAAAAACCATTTTCATCAAACCAGAAAAACCGTTATCAAAATGGATTTTTGCCATTTTTTCATTGCAATTTTTTTTCGTGAAATATTTTTGTGGTACCAGTATTTTTTTTTGTACATATTTTGTGCTTTGAAGATACAAAAAATGAATTCTTTGTATTTTCAGTTTTTCATTTTTTTATTTTCAAGTTAATTATATAATTTTTT
>JAAMPD010000209.1:0-72582 GCA_025266255.1 Trissolcus basalis
AGTAAAATTTACAACATCATGTAAGTAAAAATGATTAGAAAATTATATTTAAATTTGTCAAAAGCTACACCATGTATCTCGATTACAATAAGTTATAGTAATTTTAGTGATAAGTTTAATAATTAATATAATATGTTTTTTTTTGAGTGTAGTCAAAATTTATTTAAATGAAATTGTATATTTTTTATTGGTGAAATTATTTTTAACAATTTGATTAATTGTATAACATTTTTACAGAGGCATAGTCAATAGTCTACGTTCATTAGATTTGAGTTACAATCAACTCGAAGAGATGCCAGTGAAAGCTATTCGTGAATTGAAGAAACTAAATTGGCTGAATTTGCACAGGTAGGTGTCAAAAAAGTTACACCAATTTGTGATGCAACTCAATAATTACTTCAACTGTAAGATTGGCCGTAAACTGTGTCTCCTCGCACGTCAATTTTAACAGACAGTTTTAAGGACGCAATACACCTCATTACAATCACGAGATTCCTAAAAGGTTCACTTTCTCAATTCTTCTAAATTTTTTTAGTAATCACCTGACGTCCTTGGAAGGCGATTGGGGCTTCGCTAAGGACACCCTCGTCAACGCATTCTTCGGGGACAACTCAATCAGTGAAATTCCCAAAAGCTTTGCGAATTTTAAGAATCTCGTTTGGCTAAATTTGGACAATAACAATATCCAGGATGTCTCGGAGTCCTCGTTGCCTCCTATGCTACAAACACTAAGTCTAAACAACAACTTACTAAAATTGTTCCCAATGGGCCTGTCAAATCTGCAGCATCTGACCTGGCTTCATCTAAGAGGCAATGAAATTCAGAGTTTGGAGATGATAGACTTTCGCAGCTCCAACCTCCAGCTGATCGACGTGAGTGAAAACTGTTTGGAAACTTTCCACTTTTTGGGTTACGCAAATCGGACCTTCTACGTTCAGGACCTGAATTTAGCCAGTAACAAATTGGCTTCCCTGCCAGCTGACTTGTTTAAATACATGGAGGTCAAACGGATCCACCTTTCTTCTAACGAGATAACTGCCATAGACGACGACGCCTTCAGAGGTCTGGAGGATATCTTAGAGTACCTGAATCTAGAAAAGAACGATCTGTCTACTGTCCCTGCTGCAGTGAGCCAGATGAAAAAACTCTCCTACTTGTATTTAGCCAACAATGACATCCACAACATTTCTGGCGAGAGTTTTCTTCAATTCTCAGAACACTTGAGAGCCCTCTCCTTGGCCACCAATCACTTACTGACCATTCCAGTTGCTGCCTTGTCCAAATGTCACAAACTCCTTCACCTGAACCTCGGTTATAACAAGATCTCACAAGTTGAACCTGGAGACTTTGATTGGGCGGACAGTTTAGAAATCTTACTCTTAAGGAACAACTTTCTGAGTAGGCTGAAAGGAAACAGTTTTAGAGGAGCTCCGAATTTGAAGGAACTGAGCTTGTCCTTCAATCAGCTGACAGAACTAGACGACGAAGCGTTTCATGGAGTCAACGGTAGTTTGGAGATCCTGGAACTGAGCTTTGCTTTTTCAACAGACGTATTTCCTCAGAAGGCCTTTAGACCCTTGACGAATCTACTGTGGTTGGTGTTAGACAACAATAATTTTCACACCATCGAATCATCGGCCTTTTATACCTTCCACCAGCTACGTTATGTGAACTTGGAATCCAACAGATTACACTATCTGCCAGACAGGCTCTTTCTCCCCAGTGTCCATCCAGAACTGCGAGACGTTAAGCTGGGATACAACTTCTTGGAAGCTCTGCCGGACAGTACTTTTCATAATCTAACAGAACTGAGGTCATTAGATCTGACGGGAAACAGAATCAAAATTTTACCTTCAACGTTTATAGAGAACTGTCCCAAGTTACTGACGTTGTCATTGGCTTATAATAAGATTGACAAGATTGAAAAGTACGCTTTCAGAGGATTAACGAACTTACGATTTCTCCACTTAGAGTTCAACAGGTTAACTCATCTGGATATGGATGCCTTTCTGGATACTGGCGGCCCAGAATTTTCCCTAAATGTTTCCTATAATGCCATTGCTACCATTGATCCTGGGTTCTCTGTAACTAACTTAACCAGACTGTCTTTGGGGTACAATAATTTTAGTACATTGACTGAGGGCGCCTTCGCTGCCACCCCAAATCTTCGTCTCTTAGATTTGAGAAATAACTTTCTTACAATTTTAGATGCTGGTAAGTACTTGGTTTCATTTTTCTTTCTTTAGTTTGAACAAAGCTAAAAAACCAATAATATTTTTGCAATATTTCAGATGTATTCAAATTGGAGTTCCTAGAAAAACTGAATCTTAAGAATAATCAGGTAGAGGTACTGAGGCGGAGAACATTCCACGATTTGAAACTTCTTCAGCAACTGGATCTTAGTAACAACGCTCTAACTCAACTTCTATCAGAACAATTCAGACACAACAAAAAGCTCCGGGTCTTGAATCTCTCCAAGAACCAACTTCGGTCCCTTCCAAGAGACGTTTTTAAAAATACCAACTTAGAAATTTTGGATCTGAGTGAAAACAAATTCACTGCCATCCCTTCTGCTGCTCTACTGGAAGTTGGATACATTCTTCGGGATTTGAACGTAGCAGACAATTTCCTGGACCGTTTAGATTCCACTTCTCTTCCTACTTCTCAGCTGACTCGTCTAAATATTGCGAAGAACCGCATAACAATCTTACCAGATAATTCTTTTGACTCTCTAAGAAACCTGCTCAGTTTGAACATATCTCATAATGTGATACAGGCAAACTTTAAGGAACTTTTTCACTACCTACCAGATCTCAGAAGGTTATACATGACTAACTGTGGATTGAACAAAGTACCTCTGTTGCCTTTAAACAATCTCAATGTTTTTGACATGTCTTTTAATAACATCGTACAAATGAGTGATAAGGAACTTCAGTTTCTAGAGAACCTCAAAGTTCTTACTCTAACGAACAATTCCTTGTCTTCCATGCCCACAGTTCAGTTGGAATTACTACGAGAGTTAGACGTGTCTTGGAATCCTATAGACGTAAGTAGAAGCAAGTTGATTTCAAACAACAACTACTTGTAATATGAAATTTGAAACTTATTTTTTCTTTCAAGGTTCTTCAAAGGGAAAACTTTCAAGGATTCCCTCGTCTCGAGAAACTCAATTTGATGAACCTAAACAAAGCAAGATCTATAGATACAGACATCCTCCGAAATCTCCGCTTTCTTAAACACCTTCGAATTCAGTCCTGGCCGGAATCTAGTGGTTTCCATTTGCGTAATTTGTTAAGTGGGCTACCACTCAGGACTGTAGAGATCCAAATGATGGAACCAGTCTTGCGAGATCAAATTCAGAACGTATTTAATAAGCAGCTTCGGGAACTAACAATAACTGGACAACATTTGGAAGCCATTGCTCCTGACGCCTTTGCAACCATCGAAGGCAGCGAACTGATTCTTCGAATCAGAGACACTCGGGTTCGAAAACTACAGTCGGACATCTTTTTGACACTTACGAAGCATTTTTCTGAACTAACTCTGGATCTGAGGAACAATCACATCAACGAGTTGAGTCCATCGGTCATCTATGGGAACCTCTCGTGGGAAACCGTTGGAACGAACATGGTCGCAGGTGAAAAAAAATCAAAGACAGATTATCTTACAACATATTAAATACTTTATTGAGAATGCGCCAATCACTTATGTACATTACACTAAAAAATACCTTGTTCTATCATTTTCGCTCGGCTGAAAAGGGGTACGACTTGACAATAAACTTACAAGCTGATTAAATAGGGGTTCAATCCCTGTTAACAATACGCGACAGTAATACCAATAAATCACAAAAATTTGATAAAAAAAGAACTGCTGCGACCTGGGACATTATCAAGAAACAATTCAAACTTATTGCACAATCACAAATGCTGAAAATTAATATACAGCTAGTCGTGCGAGTTGAACACAACTGTTGACCGGACTTTTTCAAGACCCAACCCAGTTTTTATATACATAGTTTTTTCATTTTCAAAACGTTCCAGGTGGCCTGCAGGTGTCAGGGAATCCTCTGGAATGCGACTGCGAGATTGCCTGGCTGAGTCTTTGGCTACGAAGATGGCTTCGAGAGTCCCGACAGATTCACACAGCCTCGCAGTCGGATGCAAGGCAGCTGCGTACAATCGCTGGGCGCGCCGTCTGCACGGAAACCACGCCTTCGTATTCATCGGACAAGGTGCTGCTGACCCTGGGTACTCCACACACGGCCTGCCAAGCATCCGCCCTGAGCTCGGCCAATTACAAACGCTTCGCCAAGGCCCTGCTGACCTTTGTCGAGCTCGTCATCTTCCTGCTCGTAGTCAACTGAGCGCGCAAAATCATAAACTTTTCGTGAAACGAACATATCAATAAACGACGAATGATTTTCGAGTTAAATCAATAATTACAGTATGACGATGATTACGAATTTGGTCCCGCGCTGAGAACAGATACGAGTGACTTAAACATCATAATAAATACGTTAAGCTAACATTGTTTGAGACTACATTATAAAAGTATTGAAAAATACCATGTTTTGCTAATGTCAAATAAAACTTAAATTAAAATCAATCATAAATAGAATCTTGAATTTGAGTCGTGAAATAATTGATTATTATTTAAATCACCCTTATCTGATCAATGACTGGGATCTGTGAGAACATCGAACTTGCACTTTCGTATCTAACAAAGTGGATTATGTAACGATTACAAAACTCATCATCATAAGGGTTACACAATCAACAGTAATCATTTTTGAACAATTGTAAATGAGTAATTTTGTAAATGTTTGTTAATTTGAAAACACGCAACTACGAATTTGCACTTGTGTACTTTCTTTATGAAAAAAACCATTTTCATTCCTTGTATTCAACAATTGTTAGTCTTATTTTGCAGGTGGAGCTTGGGTGTGATGTAGGCAGCCTTCTACATTTTCTGGCCAGTCGCAGACATTTTCGTTGGGGTTAAATACGAGGTTCACAGGGCAAGGCATGTGGTGCTTGCGTTCACCTTCGCACATGTAGTACATGGTGCAGTCATTTTTGTCAGGATGGTATGATATGTGGTTGTCTTCCTCGTCACAAGTAACTTCGTTTGCTAAAACAATAACACATTTTTAATTACATATGTAGTTTTAGTTAACGATAGTAAAATTTTCTTTCAAGTTGTTGACACGTATTCTTACGATCTTTCGTTGTGTATTTTCCTCCTTTGACGTTACTCTCGTAAGGACCATCATATTCAAGTTTGACGGTATAGTCTGTGAGTTCTTTTTTCATAGCTTTGATGAGAGGATACTTTCCATTTCCACAGCTTCCTCTGAAGTCGTCCATGTCTACTGACCAGATCATAATACCTCCAAATCCTTCTTCTTTGAGCCAGTTCATCTAAAATAAAAATAATAATTAATATTTCATCAATTTGAAACTCAGTTGTTTCATCGCAATTTTTTTTTTTTGACTTCATGTATTATTATTTCTGGAACTTACTTTATTCACAAGACTCCTCTCGTCATCGAAACCAACCCACTGGTCATCTCTGTAAGCAAAAGGTACTTGTTGTTCGCTGTCCCATACTAAAGTCGTATTGTCTTCGTTCAAGAAACGACAAACCTAGAAACATAATAACAAATTAATTTCATTTGTCTTTATTTTTAAGTTCAAGTTTTTTTCAGTTTCCACCCAATTACTTCATAATAAGACAAGAATCCTGGTTCGTTGGTGAAGTTTCCAGCAATGCCACCTCCGGAGGCAGGAGCACCAATGTCAAATTTATCTTTATCAACCAAAGTGAAAGATCGTCCATATGTTGGCATGCCAATCATCAGCTTTTCTTTTGGAGCACCTTGTTTGAACCATTCTCGTGCACTAAAGTCCTACAAAATTAATCAATTGTTTTAGTCGTTCATGTATGTTCTCAATTCATTTCGTTACAATCAATTGATAATTACCACTGTCAATTTCTTTTGATAGCTTGTAGCACTTTCCAGAGGATACAAAGGACTGTTATGTCCAACTTGTCGTTCCCACTGACCGTGGAAATCATATGTCATTATATTAATAAAATCAAGATATTTCGAGATTTCTGGTACATCGTATCTGAAATTATAAGACGTAGGTTTGAAAATGTTTGATGTAATTTACATTTTATAAATCAATTATCAAAATTTTATAAATGAAATGAGAAGGCTTTTCTATTTACCCTGCAGCGATGGCTTCAAAACTAGCAGGCACAGCAGCAGAGAGCAAAAGCTTTGGTTGGCCTGAACTTTTAGCTTCACCCTCGAAAGCCAGTCGCAATTCTTTCAGCAGATTCACGTAAGCAGTTTTGTCATCGGCTCCACGAGGATACTCCCAGTCAACGTCCAAACCATCAAATTTGTATTCACGCAAAAATTCAATAGCCTCATAAACAAATTGGTTCATTCTGAACGTGTTGCTTGTTAGTTCTTTGAAAGGTGTGGAGCCAAAAGCCCATCCGCCGATAGCCAGGAGAATCTGCAATAGAAAATGTTGATCAAAATACTGTCATTTTTTAACGTCTATTTGTGCAAAATAAATTCCGTTTTATGAGTTTGTAAATTCTCATCACACCTTGATATCAGGATTTTTTTGACGCAGGGCAATCAACCGTTCGTACATTTCAATGTCCTTTTCATTCCCCTCAGCGAGCAGATTGTCCTTCAACGTTGCGAAGGCGTAAATAATATGTGTGCAGAGCGTTGCATCGATGTCTTCTGGCACAAATTTGCCTGCTCCGGGTCGTTTGACCGACCAGTTGGTCATATAACAAATGGTCTGAGCTGGTCTTTCTGTGAATTAAAAATATTTTCCGTCTTAACAAATAATTTGAAATAAAAAAATTACGACACTGCGTAACTCTCATTCAATTCAATTATCAACGATTATCAAGCCGCTTCGCCAAGTAAAGCAATGAGGAAATACAAAAAGTTTTCGTTGCACACGAAACAGGTAATTACGTGTATTCACTTAATAAACCGTTTTTCTCTACAATGCTCACAGAACAAGTTCTTATAAAATAACACGTTTTTCCATGACGACGATAAAAAATGTTCCATAACCAATTCGAAAAACTGAACTAAAAAAAGAAACTTGATCCAATTAAAGTCTACCTCTGCTTGGACTATTGATGACCAGTTGAGTCGCCACCTTGTGTGGTTTTTTAACTTTGTTCAGTACTTCGGTGACGGCGATCTTGTACGGTTCCGGTTTCTTGATAATTGTTTCCGTGACTGTCGAAGCTACTGCACTCCAGTCCACGTCTTTGGCTCCATTTCCTCTCGAAATACCACGGAGTTCTTCTCGCATTGCCCCAATCAATGGATACCTAACATTTCCCACGCAAGACGTTCCATTGAAATCGTCCATGTCCACGGTCCAGACCATAGCACCACCGTATCCCTTGTCCTTCAGCCAGTGCATCTTGTGTCTGATCGATCTCTCATCGTCAAATCCTACCCACTGATCACCGTCGACGAGATATGGCACTTTCATCTCATCATCCCAAATGTAAACTGCTCCGTTTTGAAGTAATTCGCAAATCTAAAAATGAGATTTTTTATTATGTTTTTTCTTCTAGTCACAATTCCACTTTTATTAGAAATTCTCTATTTTTATATTTACCTCGTAATAAGCTAAGAAACCAGATTCCTTGGTGTACTCTCCAGCTTTACCGCCCCCACTGGCTGGTGCGTGAACTCCAAAGTTGCTCGGGTTAGACAACGTGAAAGATCGGCCATAGGTTGGCATACCGATGATCATTTTTTCTTTAGGCGTTCCAAGACGAACCCACATTGATGCTGCGAATTCTACACTCAACTGTTTCTGCCATTCTGAATCCAGTGATGAAGCGTATAAGGGTGCATTGTGACCGGTCTCTCGTTCCCATTTACCATGAAAATCGTAGGCCATCAAATTTATGAAGTCCAAATAACTGCAAATTTAAAAAGAAAGTTTTTTTATTTTTCCAAAAATTATTAAAAAGTATGAAAATAAATTTTCAAACTTTCAACAATTATATTATTATTTAATAATATCAATAGTTGATATAATTTTTTTTAATTTTAACTAAGGTCAACCGGGGTAAGAATGACACGTGGGGTAAAATGTGACACCTTGAATTTTTTATTAAAAACTGTGATATTTTGCATATTTTGTTTTTCATACGTATTCAGTGACTAATAATAATTTATAAGATCAATTCGAATCATGTTGAATTGTAAAATCAATAATGTTATTTGAATTGTCACAATTACCCCGAAGTGTCACTCTTACCCCGGTTGACCTTATGTTTGCTTTCAAAAAATAGGAAATAAAACGTCAACTGACCTAGATACTGCTGGGACATCGTATCCACTTTTAACATTATCCGGACCTACAGGCACAGCAGCGGTTAGAAGCAATCGTGGTTTTTTCCTCTCCTGAGCTTCTGCTTCGAAGGCCTCCCTTAATTCTGCAACAATTTATAACTGATTAATATCACCGCTATGATTTTGAACACAGTTTTAGAAGAACTATGCAAATAACACGTCAATTAATAATGAATGGGTTACGTAATATTGTTTTATACGTGATGGCACGACGTACCCTTTAACAGCAAAACGTAGTTCTTTTTGTCGTCGCCTCCTTTTGGATACTCCCAGTCGATGTCCAAGCCGTCAAAGTCTCTGGCACGTAAATATGGTATCGCGCTATAAATGAAAGTTTGTCTTGCATATCGAGTGGATGACATGTCCTTAAACTTCTGTGTGCCAAATGACCAGCCACCTAATAAACGGTAATACATTAGTTTCGACACTTGCTAATTAATTCATTTCACAATCATTATTTACAATTTTTAGATCCAGTATTGACAGAATTTTTCAAAATTATTTGGAATATATTTTGAAGGACTAAACTTCACCTTTACTATTCACTTATTAAAATTAGACTTTAAAAAAAGTTCGTCGTCCGAAAAACATGTTCTTGAATAAATAACGTTTCTTTGTACTTTTGATTCTCCAGTTGTAGAAATGAAATAGTGCAGAATAAATATTATTGATTGACTTACCAATAGCCAAAAGTATTTTTAGCGAAGGATTGGCCTTTTTCAGATTGACTATCCTCTCATACAGGCCGACCTTTCCATCTTTCGTATCGTCGTTTGACTCAAAACTGGTTAATTTATTCTTTTTCAACCAGCCGAATGCAAATATGATGTGCGTGCAAAGATCAGGCTGGATGTCTTCGGGTGTGAATTTTCCAACTTTAGTTCTGTACTGTGACCAATTAGTGTAATAACAGACAACCTGCAACAAAGATTTCGATTCAATCAGCGAGCCCGGAGTGTGAAGAAAAGTTCTGCTAATTATATACATTAACGTCTCTTCGGATTCCTTCAAAAACCGCCTTTTGAAACGCATCATCTTCCGCAACTCCGTTTTTTTTTAAATTGCGTAATCGCAGTAAAAAATTATTTTATTTTCGTTAAGTTGTAGTTTGGTAATTGAATTTAGAGTGGAACGAAATTTTTTTACCTTGTAATCGTTATCCTTTCCAGTCGATAATTCGGTTTTCGTGTTCTTCGAATTAATCCGATTTCGTGTCAGTTTCACCCTGTTTACACTCGCCGAAACTTCCTGGTCACTTGAGACAGCCGGACTGGCCGTCGTTGGCCTTCGAAATCTCTTTCTTGCACCTGTGAACATTTCGTACAAAAACCATTCCCTTTAGTTTTTCATTACAATGCAACGCAAACGCCCGTAGAAAAAAAAATCAAACAATTTTATTATGTTCATGTTATTTTTAGCATTTTCAAAAATATTTAATAATTTAAATCATACAAAATCGAAGAATGTTTTGCTCATTGAATAGTATAACTTTATATTTTATTTATTTTTAAATTTTGTTGATTTTTTTCATTTTTCAGAAGAAAAGCAACTGATGTATTTACAAAAAAGAAAAATTTACATTTTCCTCATTAACAACATGGGACTTTCCGCGTTTCTTCACCGCGAAAGTCCCTTTCTCTGAAGCTTACCTTCCGCATTTTCGGTGATTCCTGCTAACAAAACGAAGCATAACAATGCCGCAACTAACGGGCTCTTCATCTGCAACAAATCAGGAAATTCAAAATTACTTTCAAATTAACCAAAATTCTTCCTCACACTTGGCTCCTGCTTTTTTAACGCTAATTATTCGAAAGTGGATAATAACTCTATTACTTCGATAAATATATAGGCAAACACTATGATTATGTCAATTACGATTCTTGTGATTAATTTAATTTTACTTGATTGCAGGATAAGAAAGTGCCATTGTATTTATTTGACAATAAAGCAATTTTCGATCAATACGGTTGTTAAAAAAAGACAATCAGTTTATTCATACATTGAATACATGGAGTTGAGTCTTAAAAATTAAAAAAAGTTTTTTATAAAAACTAATTCCCAAACAAATTATTTAGAAGGTTTGAAATTTGGTTGAGTGTTTCTAAATAACGAAGAGAGAAAGTCGTGGTCTCGGTGGCCAAACATTGAAAATCGATCGTCAGATTAAAAAAGGATTACAAACTCGAGATATATTATTTCTGCGGCGTCGCGATATGACGTGCATACGAAAGAGACGCGCAGTCTGTATGCATGTTGCCGCTTTCAAAGAATGCCTACGGAATACTGATGAATGAACTTTTATACTCGTTCGAGTTGCCGTTTAAGAGAAGGCATTATTTAATTAAATTTCTATTACGAAATTCTGTTTTCATCATTACCGGTCTTTGCACCCAAAAATTTTGAGTCATGTCACACTTTGTCACGCGTGATAAAATTTAGATTCAAATGAATGTTTTGAATTTAAATTCGAAGAAACAGAATAATTAATTACATTTGTATACCTGTTTATTTATCTCCACTTTCAATTTTCATTGTTAATTGAAATTGAGAAATAAAAAATAGCTTTGGACCATACATTTTTTTTTCACAGGAATGTATTTTTTACACGCAATCTACTAACTTGGAACATTCTCATGTACCATTGTTTACGCATTTTCCATTTCTATTCTATATAAAGTATTGTTCTACTCGATTATCATTACCACATGCAAACATTTCACTTTCACAGCTCCAAGACCTTCGCACTCAATAAAAAAAGGTATGAGCAATACACACATTTTGATCCCAAGTTCAGTCAATCCCGCGTACGATTTTTTAAATAATAAATTAATAGTTACGATATTATCTCGATATTTTATATATTTCATTCCAGTTTTTAAGACTAGTTTTGAATCAAACTAAAAAATGTGCTTTCAATTTTTTGTAGATATATTTTAGATAAGCAAGTAGCTCTAAATCTAGTGTACAGTCGATCAAGAATTGCGTCATATATGTATCGGAAAAAAGAAGGAAGTGATTGATCAGTTTTCGAACTAAAACAATTTTGTTTACGCTGTCGAAACAAGTGGCTTCCAATCGATTATATGCGAGGAACGTGAAATTAAAAGATTAACGTTACAAAGCGATGACATTTGAAATTAATGTGGACGCTGCAGCCAAACTGAAAAGTCATAACGATGCTCGCACTGCATTGCCGAGTGAATAAATTACGATCTTTAAGGTCTCGGGTGTTTGTTTATTATAATAAATGGTGAGATTCAAATAATTGAATTCTAACACGTGTACCCTGTCTTTTGAATGCTGATATATTCTGTCAACATCTGTACATCTATTCAATTAGTTCCAATCAGCATCAATTTAAATTTCAAGTTTCTATACACTTGTCTTGTTATAATTTAAACATTTCTTTTAAAACATGATTGTTACATGCCCCATTTTTTATGTTTAAAATTTTATAATTTTATCTGAAAATTTTGTATAATAATATTTTGGACTTTGGATTAGATTATAATCTAGTTAATTTATAAACCAGGATTGATCAGGTTTATCGAATTAACTTCGATTTTACTGTTTTCTTTCCTTTAATGGTCATATTTTTACGAGTGTAAAAGCATGATTTTTGTAATGTAGCATTTTCACTGTTACTTTCGATCAACAGCGGGATTCTACTTTCATTTATCGATTCGAAATCCATAATCTACGACAAATCGAAGTGTGCGTCAAGTGAACGGTCAATTTCATCGCGAGACGTCTCTTGCGTGCGTGCATTTTCTAGGTCGATCTTTTTCTCAACGGCCGACTTCAATGTTCGCGCCGCTAATACCGGCGTACGATTAATCACCAGGCTCCATTTGATCGCAAATCATTTCTAGTTTGCCAATAACTTTTACTATTACATTTTTCCCTCCATTTTAGAAAGGAAACGACGTTACAAAAATTCACTTTTCTTTTCATTTTCAAAATATTATAGTGATTTTTTTAAATTCCAATTCCTAATGGATTATATATAAAATTTTATATAAATAAGAAACTTTACTTTACTTTAAGTGTGCATTTATTGTAATATTGACTGAATTTTTAGTCCGTGATGAATTGCAAATTTTTTGTTTTTTAAATTTTTCCTGTAATGTACGTCAAGGTGTTCTTGGTATTGCAATATAATTACAGGCACATGTAGGATGTTACGGGCACCGTAGCATATGGAACACTTGGTTTACACCTCGCGATACACAATGGCGCAACGAGAGAAATTGCAATGAAAAAAAGTGTGCCTGAAGATTTGTAACACTTATCCAGCCGGCGTTTTCATCTGTAATGTATTATGTATAACACATTGCGTAAATTATTGTTTGTGTGCGTGACATACGATTGTCACGATTGTATGTTGATGCTGGACCATCAACAACTCAATTTGCTCATGATACGTGAACTTGTTGAAGGCGAATTTTAAATTAAAAGATTGCCGGTACATTTTTAGCGGTCAGCATATTTGTCAGATATTCATTGAAATAGAAATTTTTATGGTTTAGCAAAAAGAATGTTGCTACAGAAGGAAAAAAAAACAATTTGCATGATTCAAGTTTGAAATTAAAAAATGATAGGTAGAAAAATAATTACAGAGAAAACGAGTTTGAGTAATTTTAAACAATTGTTAACTGTATGATGAAATAACTAAATTTTTAATTTTTAGTTTTTTTAAATTTGTTAAGTTTTCTCTTGTTTTAATGTGAATTTGTTTTATTTTAAAAATCAAAACAATAAATTGGTTTCTTGTGGGTATTAAAAAATTGCAAATGAAACATTTGGAAATCAAAACACAAAAGAAATGCTACAGAGATAAAAATAAGGTTTTCAACTTGTATATTTGATTATGAACAAAAAACTGAAAACCTTCGAGCAAATTAGTGTCTAGTCGTATACCACATTCGGCTTGCTTTCACTTCGTATTAATAATGTCATTCACTTTACGAAACAAAACGATCAGGTTCTCCTGTCAGATGAAATCAAAATTTTTACTGTTCTTCTATAAACATTTCTTTTCGAACAATCCAAACATCCGTACGAAAATAATCGTACAAAAAATATTAAGAGTCGAGAAAGTTGAAACTGATTCGTTTAGTTTTATAAGTGGAATCAATTAACAAGCTTTGATTGATTGATTTTTTTTGTTCTTCCAGCGATGATTGAAGTTGCACTGTAAATCAAGTTTAATAAACGGCGAACAAACCGCACGACTTTTGCGAAACAAATTTCTAAATTTGGATTACATATCGTGCGATCGTTATACATTTTTGCATTATTCATACACTCTTGAAAGCAAAGCGAACACAAATTGTGATTAACATTTATTATTGCGACTGATACATTTTTCACTATTTCTACGATTAAATGAAAAAATATACTCATTCCGAAGTACCAATATTCATAATCATCATTGCGAAACGATGCCGCATTCATCTGCATTCGTTTATAACCATGTACTATTTTTTTCCAATAATATATCTTTGTCATTCACATTATGCGAAATATCCAGTCAACGTTACAATTAAAAACGATTATTTTCTAAAATTTCTTCCATCGGAATAAAATTAAATTTATTCGTCCGTTTTTTATTTTTGATGATAAAATGTTTGATCTGGTTTGTTAAATCTGGTTTTGGAAAAAAATTGAAAGTCATAACCAGCAGAAAACTAAAAGTGACTTCTCCTTTCTTATTTGCCTTTCATTGAGGCACATAATCCTTATTCCAAAATGACCCAATTGCGTTGAGACATCCGAGATCGAGACACTCTAATATCCGATCGGCACGTTTTTCCCGATCTCTCGACTTAAGTAGTACAGTTCAATCGCTCGCTTGTTGGCTCTCAATTTTCTCTCCCAAAGCGAGCGGATCACTTTTACCTCGCTGGGCTCATTTACATGTCTGTAACTCAGCCAAACTCTATCCTAACTGCACTCTAAACGTGCGAAATATTGCTCCTCGAAACTCATATATACATCATAAGTGAAATATCGTTTCGCAATCACTTTTCCCCAGGCAGTGAAACAACTACCTGAATTTGATTCTAAAACATGCGGAAAATAAAATATTGCTATCATAAAAATCATGTTCCAATTTTCCTATTTCTTATCTTCATTAAAAATTGTGAACAGATTTATAGCTTAATTGGTTGTAATTTAATTTGCAAGTTAATTTGAATTATTGAAAATGAACAAAAATTTTTGGCATTTTAATCGTTGATTGTTTTATCGTCATGAATGAAATATCAAGTTTATTTGTTATTACTATAGACATTCGATTTTAAAATAATCATTGTATCAATTTGATAAGATTTTAGATAGTTTCTTAGAATCCATCAAACTGGGTGTGTTTGCTAGTTGTATATCTAATTGAACTATGGCACTTGTATATGGTAAACGGCAGCTTCTGTCGAACATGACTTGTGTTTTAGTGCTGAGCTCTTCATTAGATTGGCAAGACAGATTGTAAACTATTTGTTCTTAATGTCAGGTGAAATAATTGACGCTAATTTGTTCAATAACGTGAATAGCTGAAACTTTTTGATTCAGAATGATTTATTGGAGATAAACATTTTGTGAATTTGATTAAAAATTGATTTTATGGAGTGTTAAATTGTTGGCTTTAGAAAACTGTTTATTTTTTACATCGCTTTCTCTTTGAAGCTTGTCGGAAAATGTTACTGAACGTAGATGAATAAATATAAAATCCACTACGACTTATGATTATTTTCGCATTATGAAACTCGTAATAAATTTCCTGACACAGACATTAAACAGTGACAATGGCGATTAGTTTACGCAGGTACTTTCCAATTGTGTACAGCAACGTGATAATTTTGCAAAAAATTAAAAAATCAAATCAAAGCTTTTAAGCTGAAGTTAAATATTTTTAAAAACCAGCCCAGATCATTATTCATAAATTATTAAGGTTTTAAATCTATTTGAATAAATGCTGACACAAAATTTTTTAAATTGAGTTGTTTAAATCGTGTTGCAAAATTAAGCCTCTCGATCGTAATCGAATTAAAAGTTGCAAACAAAGTGATGAAGAAACTTGCGCCTACATTTTCGAAGAAATATAAAAATGTTTCAAGCCGATACATCTAAAGCTTCTGTTGCTTAACGTTTTAGCAATAAGTCAATCATTAGGCACGAAAATTCGACGTCAGATGCGCAAATAAAGAAAGAAGCTGTAATTGCACGTTGCATAAAATCGCAAACTCAAACTACCTGCAATCCCACTACTTCTCAACGAATGAAAGAATCGATAAAAATTCTTATTCTTTTATAGCGGGAGAGGAAAAAAAATTAAACTCGAAATGTCATCACTTTCGACATAAAGTCAATTACAAAAATTCAATTAAACTTGAGGCGGCAATGACCCAATAACCTTCGTTGTTAAAAATTTTGTCTCACTATGTAATTTTGCTGTTTGAAATCCGTGCAATTAGTATAGAAAACTGTCAATTTTGACGAATTATTATTATTAATTTAATGAAACAATTATTTTCGTCTTTTATTTTTTAGTTTCACTTTTTTCATCGAATTTAATTGTTGAAACAACTTTTGCAATTTTCTTATTAGCAACAAAAACAAATGAAAGCGAATACAAAATAGTAACTTTCGTGTTATTATTATTATTATTTGGGGGGGGGGGATTTTTTATTTCAAAAGTTTTTGAAGTTTTGTTTGATATGCGTTTTTATGATAAAACATAAACTATAAGCAGAATAAATGAAGTTTATTATTACCGCGGTAGTTTTATACTTATCAAATTTTATCGAGGCAATAAGCGGTGTGGTTAATAGAAAGGCTCTTGCACCTCCAACCGAAATAATAATAACCATTTGGAATATGGGATATTATTACGCAGGTGTATGATATTGTCCGTTAAAGTGTCAATATTTGCAACCAGTTCGTCTTTCATCATCTTTCTTTTTTTATCGATTTATGTTAATCAACCGATTGAACGTTCCAGTCCAGAATAAACAATTTTTTCGACGCCCGAAAAATTTTGAAATCTGTCTTCCGGGATTTTTTTTTGTCAATCAGTTTTTTGTTGTATCTACTTGAATCAATTTCTAAAACAAAAAAGAACATAAACATTGTGGCAAGAGCGTTCGGATTTCCGGAGCCGTCGCCAGAGTGCGTTTTCTTTGCGACACGCTTTGTGTCCCCTTTTTCTTTCATACGTTGCGCACGTTATTGTTGTCTCGTCTGTGAGATGAATGTCGCAGGATTGTCTCGCGTTTCTTAACGTTATTCTAACCGCAACTGACAATTAGCCTTGCATTGTCAAGCCCGAACGTGATATTGAAACTCAAAATTAAATTCTGCCTGTGCGACCATTCCAGACCTTTTGTTCCCCGATACATTATTTCATCAGGGACAAACGAATCCCAATCAAAACACCTTTTGTAGTTTTATTCCACCAATCTGATAAAAAAAAACTAAACGAGAAAAAAAATCAAAACAAGTTTTCCTTTCTTTTTTCAAGTGAGAACTGAACATTCGTCTCGGAGGTTTAATGGCAAACCAACCGTCCATACTCTTGATTTCGATCTGCGTTGATAATTTGAGGGAATAAAATGCAAGGAAATTGCGATTTAATTAGACATGTGAATTTGAGAATAAAAAATGTTTCGCAAGACTATTCAGCGGTACAAAATGGGGATAAATGGATTGTGGAAACCAGCCGGCATTGTTGCAAACGTTGCAGCCGCACAATGCTTCAAAGCCGCGTTAAATGAATTTCAAATCGCTGTTAATTAGAGATTAATTAATTAAAGTGGACCGCAAAATGACTCTTTTAGTCGTAATGAAGAAATGATCAAGATACAAATTAATTTTTTGTTTGAGAAAAAACTGGAAGTGGTTTTGGATCTATTATTGGTTTGTTTATTTGTTTTTTTTATTTTTTTTCTTCTTCTGTTACGACGGTTGGAGTACAGGCGTAGAACATCGTGAAATTTCCATCGAATCACAAAAAGGTAAAAGTACAAGAAAATAGTGTGGTTAAAACGCGTGTCGACTGGGGACAATTCGCGAACCACGCCTTCGTCAAGAAACGCTTTATACTCGACTCGAAAGTACCGCAAACTGCTACCTCTCGTTTCCACCGTGACACGGACTTAGCTTTCCATTTGACCGTCGTCCAATAGCGTACCCAAACATTTGCAAAAAAACAATACAAAAACTTAATTCCATAAATAACATTTTAAATGAATTTCGAATTTTGAATAATCACTTCATATACACAACAACAAAACAAAAGTTCAATTGTTTTTTATTTATTTATTGATATTTGCATTTGTCTTTTCATAAACAAGAAATAACAATTATTAAGCAAAATGAAGGATGCTTTTAGTTTCTTTTGAAAATATTTATGATGTTTGAAAAAGTAAAAAATACTTTTCAATAAAATTTATATTGAAAAAAAATTCTCAAGGTGCTCTGAATTGTAGGATTTCTTGGCAACTGAAGAAACGTAATTATAATACTTGCACGAGAGGGGTCACAAATTATTCAAAATCTTGCGTTTCTTCAACATTCTAAAAGCGTTGCATAATTTTAACCACTTAACATTGAAAACTCTTACGAAATGAACGTTTTTGTTTTTACAAATTCAGAGGTTCACTTTTCGCTTATAATCGTTCTGAAATCAGTTTTAAGTTTGAATTATTCTCAATTTGCGGTATCAATGTTTTGATCGGTTGTTTTTTGTATATTTATAGTTACATCGCCGATTTCTAAAAACCGATCGAAGAATCTAAAAAATTAACAAAAATCGCAGAGAGAGACGAAAGTGTTCGCAGATCTCGCAAATGAATCGCGCAATGCAAAACTTTCTTATAATTACCATAAAATGAAAGGCAATCGAAAAATCATCGCGACGAATTTTTCCTCCTCTTTGCTCAAGTTGAATTTGCATGGGATAACTTTTATCACGATGAAAATTCGTGACGATGCGAGCAATTTCTTCTCCTTTGCATAACAAGAATAAAGGAGCTTAGAATTTTTATACAACCGGATGAATAATTTCGGTCGCGTTGTAACTTAGACGCCAAATGTGGCAAGTGAATTTTCACGCCAGACACGTTTCGAGTCTTGTCAGTTTGCTTCCGCTTTTTAACAAGTCCTTCGTATCCTGTCAAAATTCCTGTCGAAATTGTTCTTGAATCGGTTCAAAACTTGATAACATTGAAATAAAGAATCAAATCCAAACGACATTTAAACATTCAATAACATAACATTTAAAATTTTAATTAAATTGAATGTTTATCAGAGAAAACGTGGTTGTTTGAAAAATAAACAAAAATGTTTACTTAAGATGTTGACATTTGTATGAAACTTCTTCTGGAATTGCGAAAGAGCCAATCGATTTCTGGTGATGAAAAGTCGGTTTGCATGAATTTTCATGAAAGCGAGTTGCGAAAGTCCGACCGAGCGGATCGCCGCCGAAGAAGGTGAAGAGCGGATGGATCAAAATCGATAAGCCGATCGTCCGCTGCCGAATATAATAAATTTCGCGGCAACGCGTTTGTGCCGTAAATAAGCATGCAAGTGCAATGGATCTGTTATATGACACATTTATGTAACGCGTGTATTCAGTGCGTCACTTTTATGTAATATAAAAATGTTACATATAGCCGTTTACGTAAACCGATTTTGGACTCCCAAAAATCATTCATCCCGATCAGAAAATACCAAAAAAGTAGCTGATGGAAAGAAACTCTGTTCTTCGGCTATGTGCAACACAAGTAAAATTGTTTCGATTGAGAAAAAGTAAACTCATCTGTTTCTTTTTATTTTTCTTCTTATTATTCCCTCTCTTTCGTTTTTTTAGTTGCTCCCTTTTGAAATTAAGTGCGAGGTTATCGCACGACGAAAGTGAGAGGACAGCCAGCACATGGTGGAAGGCATTCAAAAAATCGAACAAAACCATTTTGACCGAACAGGTACTGGTTCTGAGCGTGTTACTTTTTTCAACAGCATTTGGTAATCCGCGCACCACTTCCCGCTCTCGCGAAATTTCGAGTAGAAAAAAAATTGGGTCGCTCCACGCGATAACAATGAGTTTAAATGTCACTCATTTTTTATTGAAAAAAAAGTACATAAGTTACTAAATTCCTTTTAGTTTCGGTTTAAATGGCAGTAATGTTTTCAATTTAAAAATATCGAAAAAAAAAATCAATCTTGCAAAATTGTTATGTAATTTTTATTAATTTGAAATTGAATAAAAGTTATGTAAAATGAACGTATTCGTACAGTATATAAAATGTTTATATACAGTCGAACATAATATGTAACACGCAAACAGTTTGCAAGAAAAGTGTTGAACTTTTTTATTTATAAAAAAAACGAACCGGTTGAGAAATTCGTAACCTTTTTTTTTCAATCAATGTCAATCACAACCAAATTTATATGAGTAATTTGAATTCATTAATTGATTATAAATTTGTTTCATTGAATTTATTTTTCATTCATGGTAAAACTTATTATCATAAATTAAAAATGCAGAAAGAGGAGATGGTCCCAGGAGAATGTTTAAAATATGATTCTTATGTTTTTGTACATCAACGATAAGATAAAAGAATGTTTTTTAAGAATAATAACAATTTTTTTGTCGGTACAATCTAAAATTATAAACCCCCCAATTTCAAGTTGTTCAATTAAGCCATTAATTAAGAATAACAGACCATAATAAACTTCCTTCTCATTCATTGAGTTTTGCATTCATCATCATTAAAGCAATTTTCTTTTTCCATTATACAATCCAGTTACGATTTTTCCACCCCTCACAATTATCACTCACAAGATCATCACTTTGAACTAATTGATTTATAAATATTCAAAATTTCCCCTCACTTGAGTTTACAATTTTCGTTTCCATGGACTTTTTTATCTTCCTTTGTTTCACATAAATTTTCATTTGGCCATAAAATTTCCATGCGAAAGAAGGACAAAAAGTTTGAAATCGTCTTGGAACATGGTAGAAAATTTATGCAGTTCAAACAGTGACCTTCACAAAACTTTCAAAAATCACAACGCATCACAGTTTGTGGATTGAAAAATTATTTCAGACAAAAAATCATGATGAAAATACGTTCAACAATATTTCCTCTTGGACGACAGATCAAATTTATCAATTTGCATTCTTTTCCCTTGAGAAAAAGAATTTTGGTAAAATAAGTCAGATTTTTGAAAGAGTAGAAACTTTTTTTTTGGAGAAACTAAGATTTGGAATAATCAAACCACGAAGTTAAAACAGAAACGAGATTTTAGGAGAGCGAAAGTCGACAAAAAAATGATGGGTAGTATTATCGAATCAATTTTACAATCGCGAGATCCACAGGCCGACTAATTAAGCCGCACATGCTAATTGGCACCGCGTCATTTCCGACGGATCACTTTCTTTCCGACTTTCGTGAAAAACAAATGTCGCTGACAATTTCGGCACTTTTCCCAATTTTTCAAAAGTCGTGCCTCGCGATCCACTTTCCGTATAAAGTGAGACACGACAGGACGCGAAGTAGGCGCTGTTTTCTCGGGTTTCACGCAGCGAAAGGCGCACTTTTTACATAATGCCGCAAAACATAGTCAATTTGACAAAAAAAATATTTTAGTCACTCAACTCCGTCTAAGTGTTCACCTCACAATTCTCCATTCCCCCTTCAAAAACCAAAAATCATCCGACACTTAAAGAAAAAAAATGTTTTAAACCAGTGAAACACTTAAAAATCTTGAAAACAAGCGTACCACTTGGAACAAAATTTTTCGCCGATGGAAAAAAAAAAAATTTTCGCGCACTGTCTGAAATCCTTACCGTTGCAGGAATAATTTCAGTCCTCGAAAAGTATGGAAAAAACTGAGTGGATGAAAAACTGCAACCACTACACTATCCGTGAAAAAAAATGGTAACAATTTGAGTCAATCAGCGATCTTCCGCCACATGATCGGCGGCTGCGTACTCTTAGTCTAACTCTGACAGCTGTTCAGGAAATACTGAAACTATCATTCTTAAATTTAGTATATTTGCCGCGCGCAATATTATAGACACAACAATTAAGTGCCTTTCATTTTAACTATAGTGGCGACACCGCTATGCCCCATGCATCGTACATATCCAATCCCAGTGAGGCTAAATGGGAACGCGAGAGTGAAACGCCAATCCCCCCTGAGAACGCTCTTTCAGTTAGAATTCATGTGGCAGGGCCAGCTATGATACGCGAGCTGTCAGCAATCCTGTCAATCTCAAAACATTTTGTCAAATCAAATTTTGCCTAAGTTACCAAGTTTTTTTCAAAATTTGAACCAATTTTTCTATCGAGACAGTATTTTTCTACGCTATTTCTATTGATAACTGATTTTTATAAGTTATAAAAAGGTTTGGATCAAAATTTTGTGTTGATTTAGAAGGAAAACTAGTTCATAATAAAACGGAGGAGTGACAACTTTCAATTTTATTTTGGTTTTTTTTTCATGGTTAATTTTCCATCGATAAAATTCAATAAAACACTTGGTGTTAATAAAGTAGTTGATTTCATGGCTCACAAGGCAAATATTATGACGAGAATAAATAAATATGCAGAATTTATCATGGAGATAAAATAAAGGATATTTTCATCTGTTTGCACGATTGCAAAATAATTACACAATTGTAATGATGTTTTGAACGAAAAATATTTTGAAAATAGCTAGCAAACGAACTTTTATTTGTACATGAGATTGTATTTTCTGCAACGTTATTTTATGTTGTGAATTTTATTTTAAATTGCGTCTCGGTGTTCTTTGTTTCTCGTGTATCAACAAATTTAAGAACCCAGATGTCTTCTCGTCCTCTCATTTAGTATGGAATTTCGAGTGACCGCAAATCTGGCATTTATACTTGTCTCAAGAAGCAAAGCATCCTAATAATTTAAATTGAAAGGAAATAGAAAACTTTCTCTAGTGGCTATTTGTGGCAATAGAAACCACCAGTGTCATATTTCTATATCGATGTTCAGATTATTGTAGTAAATTATACGACAATTCATACTCGAGTTTAATAAACTTTTGTCCATAATTTTCTGACAACTTTTAAAACAAGTTCTCTGTGTGACAAATCTTATTCCTTTCATCTTTAAAAATCAAAACATTGTATGCACAAAATAACAAGTGATTAAAAATCAAAAGAGCTTCTTTTTCGAGGAAGAAATAAAAAACAAAATTTTAAGACGGGTACAAAGATTTTATTACAACAGTTTCAAATGAAAAAGACACGTTTTATAATGGTGTCTTAATTGATACAATAATCCATATAATGATCCCGATATAAATTCTGAATGTGGAATTTATCGATAATTTATCATTTGTTATTGATTACTATGTATAAATTATTAATAAATTAATACAACTAAATTCTGACTAAAATTATTTATCTTTGTTTTTAAATTGAATTACTAAAATCAAAGGAACATTGAAAAAGACTTCTTTGGCAAAATATAAATTAAAATGGAAATAAATTTTTTTTTAAAATCTAGCAAGAAGTTTGACAACCATTTGAAGGTAATTTTAATCGTGGTTGATGAAAAATCGGAAGTTCGGAGACGAAGACTGCCCTCGCGGAAGCGATGGCAGTTAATAAATATATAACGTTCAAAAATTGATTCGTGAGAATGGCTAGTCTCATGGAAATGGCTGCTAAACATTTCAGACTTTGGTCCAAGTTGATTATCCGTTCCTCAATCTGATCTCGATCCTTGCTCTTTCAGTTCCGGAAACTGACTTCATTTCGTGGGCCAATTGTTTCGAGGACGTCATATCTCCTCAATCGAACTGCAAAAATTATTCATGTTATTTCAAACTCAACCTACATATCAGAACTATTCTTTTCTTTTTTTCCATAAAAAAAAACAAACAAACTACTTCATCAAAACATTATTTTTAATGAACGTCTTAAATTTATGTAAATTTTGTTATAAAAAAAACTTGTAAAATTGGACTCAGTTTTTTGTTCTTTCAAATGTGACTATGAATCATACCTGTTATGAGGATTTACATTATCACACATTTGCCCTTCTCTGCCCATGGATTGTTCTTCTTGTCAGGCGCGTGAATTAGTGGGTCACTTTTTTCGTTCTCCTCTACATACTCCCGCATACTGCAAATTAAAAAAATTACCTGTAATATTAATTCTCAAGGAACAACGCTAATTAATCTCTTCATTAAAAATTCTCCCACTCTTTTAATGTTGCCATTCAGGCCAAAAATAAAACATGAGTCTGTAACTTGTTTAATTAAAAATTACAAAAGAAAGAGACACAACGACCATAGAATATTCTAATATAGAATAATCAAAATTTCTGAAAGAAAACAAAAAGAAACACAGATTCATCATCACATTCACATATAAAAAAGAAAACAAATATTTCCTTTCTGAATGACGAGGTAAACGAACAATGTAGGAATGTTATATAAAAAATATGTATCAATTACAATCGATTCCAAGATTTTCTAATCGTTCGGATCTCACGCGATTTCGCAACGATTACATGTCATTTAACGCGCTACGTGTTGAACAAAATGCAACTGCGTGTCAAAGAGTGCGAAAGCTCGTCATGGACAATGAACGCCTTGGTGCTTTTCGCGACGCGTTTCTGCGAGCGAGCCTTGTTACCAGTCGCGCTGATGCCACACGGCGCGCACGGTGAAAGGGAATTATTACGAGGATTTGCGTTCAAGGAAAACACATATGCGAAGGAAGCTTTCGGACCGTGCGATATGCATGCCTACTCGAGCGTGTTTAGCGCACTTTTTTTTTCTCGCCAGTTTTCTTGTACAGACGATCTTCCTGCGATCGTTATGGAAACACGATTCTGAAATATGCATCACATCGATCATTACTAATACCGATACAACTTGACGTTAAAATGATTGTGAGAAAAAAAACACCACTGACTCATATGTGGGTCGCGTTAGATTAATGCCAATTGTTCGAGTTTGATTGTTTCATACAATCATGTGACTTTTTTCATTTAATAATAAATATTATAATTATGTTTTTAATTGGCCGTTCAATTAAGCAAAATTTTATGCTTTCATTAGTTTCAGTTTTATTTTAATTCCTTTTTCCTCAATTGAAGATTTTGCTCTAATTATAACCGGGCAATTAAATTGTCACTAGAAGTATGTATGTAAATTCTAAAATGAATTAATAGTGCAGGGTTCAAACTTTCTCGTTCGCCAGCACTTTCCTTTATTTAAATTTGTGTTTCTTTTGGCATTGGGAAAAAAAAAGTTGACGATTTTAAAACGAGAGACAAGTCCAAACATCAACGAAAACAAAATTATTATCTCGCCCCGTTAGTCGGTGGACTACATTCGCGCACATCTCTGCTCGTGCCTTACCGTTAGGATTTGCGCACACTTTTGATCCGAAATAAGCATAGAAATTCGGAACCTGTTCTCGGATTAGAAATCAATTTACAAAATAATATTTTGATCGAAAAGAGGAAAAAAAAGGTTTATAAAACTTCCTTTCAGGTCTCAATTTTTTGGAATGTTTTTTTTTCTTTTTCAGACCAAAAACAGTGTTTTTGTTCGAAATTTGAAAGTGAAAAATGTTTTTCTTTCATGTTCAATTTTATCTTCATCAAAAGTAAACAAAATTGACAATCATTCCTGAGTAAAATTTGTTCAAGAGTGAAAGAAAAAAACAGCGAACAATTTTAATGGTTTGAACTAGTACAAACGGAGAATTCGCGCGATTGGCGAAAAACCGGCGCCTTTCACTCGAGTTTGCCGACAGGGAAAGTTCCTTACGTTTCTGCTTTGATTCGTCAAATCGTTAACGGGAACAGTCGACGGATCGGATCGACCTTCCGGAATCGCAGGCTACTTTGTCACCGATCCGGCAAAAAAAAACCAATAAACAATATTAAATCTCTCCAGTTTATCTCACGCGCGTTTTCTAAAACTGGATCAATCAAAAGTTGTTCTCCAAAACATGACGGAGAAAATCCGAATTAGAATAAAAGAAAACGTTCCGGTATGAAAAATAAAGTGAGTGCAGATATAAAAAAGCGATTAAAAAATGAGTTCAAAAGTACTCGGGTGAACTACATCTGATCAAGAGTTTTATGACATATCCTTTTCATTCATATGATAATTCACAGAGGAATTTTACTTCCAATCTTTCTTCCTTGATTTTTTTTTCTTCTTTTTTTGTTGATCCTCATTTTTTGGTAGATTGATTTTCGTTTCAGATTTTATTGTGCGGAAAAATAGTTCAACAATTGATTTCGATTTCGAATGGAGAGATTTTTTTTTTTCAATGCATTTTTTTATTTCAAGTAGTTTTCCAAATTGTTTACATGTAGTTTTTCAACAAAAAAATCATTTCTGAAGTGTTATTTTAAATGCCTTAAAAAAGTGATTTTTTAAAGAATCGGTTAAATGTATGTTACGATTTATACGCTAATTCCAGCCACAAGTGAAGAAACTCTAACCAGAGCCTTTGACCCGCACAATACTCGGATGTCTTTTTCAGTGACATCGAAGTTTTTTTAACATTTTTTTTTCTTTTTACACGAAACAGTCCATTAATCGCGGCTGGTCCAAGGCGATCTTGTTTCCTTTGCAACCTTGGATTTATCTTTCTCTCTTTCATTCATTTTTATTTAACTTTGTTTTTGACTGAAGAACAAACGAGATCATTTCTTACCATGATTCATCAACATGCAAACTTGTTATCAATAAATTATTTTCAGCAATTTTTTTTACACAATTTAATTTTAATTAATTCTAAACCAATTAGAAATAATTAAAATTTAATTAAAAACGCCAACATTGTTAAAATTAATTATTTTTTATAGTTTCTGATTAGAATCTTTGTAAATAAACATTCGAGTTATTATTTTTATGTCAGTGTTCAAATTGTTCAAACTTTTACTTTGAAGCCGGAATTCATACGATTTAACAAAAAATTTTATTTGAACAAAAGAAAATAACGTTTCCTCGTTTTTTCCCCCTTTTTTTCTTTCACCTTTTCAACACTCTATCAATGACAACTTTTGATATGCCCTTATGAATTTCAATGTTAAAATAACTCATAGTTCAAAACTGTATTCAAATTCAATCGTTTATTTTAATTTGATTTTTGTTTGGTCTTCAATGCTGAAAGGGAACGCAATTTTTCATAATTACCAAATTGATACCAGTACGAATGATTTATCTGTTCAGATAAATTATTCAAATGGCCGGATATCTAGTCTCTATGGAAACTCTGGGCTTTCCCAACACGATTCTGAAAACTAGAAATGAAGTATTTTACAAAAAAAAAAAAAATCAACGTTATTGCAAAAATATCAGCTTGAATAAAGAAAGACGGGATTATTTCATGGCACAAATTAGAATCGCAATAAACCCTGAAATCGTATTCCGTGTAAATCTAATTTGGTGAATCGAATAGAAACTTTGTAATCTCATCCTGTTAACACAATTATCAACGATGTTTTTGATTCTATAACGATTACAAATAAATCATATAAATTATAAACAATTCGCTGCTAAAAAACGAGTGTTTTTATACAAGATGATTTTTTATATTTAAACGACATAAATATTATTTTGAAATAAGACGTTTTTACAAAACGTTAATTAAGTATCTAAACGTTTCAGATTAAGAAATAAACGAGATACTTGCTTTTATTGATTAATATTTTTATCAATAAATAAATAAGTTAATGATGATGATAATTATTAAATTTATCATTAATTGATAATAATAAACAATTATATATATTGTTTTTCAATTGTGTATGTACGTGTAAGTTAACACTGTCGTAAATAACACCAGGTGGTGTTAACCTGACGTTAATATCGTTAACCTGACCTTTGACTCATTACACGTATGATCTCAACAACACGATCAATCCGCGGGTATACACGAGGTAGCCAAGTTGAACACGGCTTCTCAGATGCCATAAATAACAAACCTAAACAGTCCACTTACTTATCTCGCATCAAGACAAATGAATCAGGCTTGCTTAATAATCTGCGATCCATCGCGTCTTTATATAATTGCACCTCCTCGCGTGTGCACACATCTCGTGAGATGTTGCAACGTGCCGCCGCCGTTTATAATAACAATGCAGTCAGCCAACACGTACGCCGCTTTCGCCGCGCTCAAAACTCGCGATTTCCTGGGTCGAATTGCTCGTTTGATTAATAACGTTCCATTGTCATGGGGGTTTCGATTTTTATCACACTATGGTGTCGGATTAGAAAATTGTGCCAGTTTATAAATCGTCTCAATTCAAAAATTAGACACCTCCGAATAAGAAACAAGTACAATCAAATTTTTTAAACTGATTAGTTTCATCAATCTGTAAACAATTATTTGGAAGGAAAAAAAGAAATAAGTGAAATTTGACGTTTTGAGTTTGGAACGTAATTTTGACAGCTGCCGGAGAGATTTCGACTAGGATCAATATTGTGATGGCTAGACAAACTCACCCTCTCTCAAAACTCACAAATGAAAATTATTAATTGAAACTGACCGAATTTTCGGTTTATCTATCTCAACCGACCTACTTTTCCGGACCCTATTGAAAAAGGTGACATTTGAAAAAATGTCAAATACCTACTTTCAATTTCAACAAATTCTGTCAATCTAAATATTTTGTTCGGTTAAAAGGTTTCAGATGCTGTGTTACTTTGATTTTCTATTTAAATTTAACAAACCAATTTTCCCGTCCTCTGAACTCTGTCTTCGTATCCTCCCTGTTTGAATTCTCATTTCAGATAAGAGTATCTTTTTAAATTCAGCAGGATTTGAATGAAAAAAGTAATAAAACATTGAAAATTCAATAGTAAGATGATAATTTGGGACTTACGCGGTGATAGATCTAGAAAGCGGCCACCGTTCCATTGTCGCTTGGAACTTCATGTTCTCGATTTGCTTTTTCAGTGCGTCTTTGTCCATGTTGGCTAGTACACTGGGATCCATGGTAACAACCGCACCCCCTGGCTCTGCAACAAACCCGAGAAGCGCTTGCGTCTTCTCAGTAAAATCAATATTGATGTGTGTTATGTTATACCGAATAGCGTCATGTTTTTTTCCATAAAAATTAAAAAAACTCGTGTGGATAAATAAATTAATGAAAAACGAACATTCAATCACACATAAAAAAATCTACTTGTAAATAATAGTAAAAAATTAGTAAAGTTTTTGGTTGAAGTTATGGTATTTGAACTATTTTTATGTTTCAACTTATTTCCGCATGTTTTTTTTAATTAAAGTAAAATTAATCTCAAATAATTGGTTATTATTTACAAACACCGTTTATTGACATTTTTCCATTGTTAAAATAATTTTTATTGTATTTTCGATACCTAAACAATTTTTGATATTTAATTTTACTGAAAAATGTTTTTTCTTCTTCTTTAAACTAATCAGATTTTTAATATTTAAATAGCCGCTACCAAAGCACCTTAATGAATATGCAATAATTTGTAATTAAATTTCACTATCAAACTTCCTTAACTTTACATTTCAAACTAATTAAAACGAATGATTTTTCGATATTGTTCTATTTGCTTATGAAAAACTTACCAAGGTAAAAAAAAAACTTTGGATGTTTACAACGTCTCTAAAAGAATGATGAAAAAACGGAGTAAATTTATTCATGAATTTCAATTAGGAAAATGTTATAAATATTTCAGAGTCTTCTGTTATCGAGTTTGAGTATAAAAATTGAATTTCAAGCGAGAATAATTTTTTCATTACGAAAAAGCATTTGATAAGTCTAAGTGTGTAAATAAAAGATTTGATTCAATCTAGGAAGATTAATTTTTCAAGATATTCATTTTTGATCGACGTTCTAAACTTACCAAATAAAATTTTTTCTGACCTAAAGTTTCAGAAACTGAAACTTTTCAAACTCTCGCAGATTTTGGTTTTTTCTTTATTTTTGAGTTTTGTGTTGTTTTTTGTCGCACTTTACACTGAAAAAATTATTGCAAATTTTGCAAAAACAATGTTTTTATTAGATTTTTTGCGTTCTTGTGAAACTTTATTACTGGTTACCTTTGGCAGAGCGATGTGGTTCTGAAGCAAGGCAATTTTTATAAGACTTCGCGATTCGTTTAAGGAAGACTTATTTTATCAACAAATCCAATTACTTAGGCGGCCTGGCGAACCACGTTTTTTCGCGTTCACAATATGTTCACTCTGGAATTATTAAATTTCTGTTGTCTTTTGGTTTAAAAATTTAATTGTACAAATTCAAACTTTTTTCTTACTTGTATATTTATTTTGAATTGCAAAAATAATTTTTTTTCACTTTCAAAATTTTCTTACCAAAACAACTTGTGGAACGTTTGAATACTTTGTGTTATTGTATTTTTGAACCACGAATTTTGATTTAGGATTCTTAGTTATCTACTGAGCAAATGTCAGTCAAACAGATGGCGTTCAAGTTGCGTCAAAAGTGTGAACATTGTTGCGCACACGTGGGATCGTTTTCAAAACATCCGAAAAACTTGTTTGATTTATTTTTCATTGTAGTGAACGTGAATAATAATAGTTAGTTGTTGCAACATAATAATTATTCAAAACATCATTCAGGTGAGTTTGTTTACAGTTTATTCCTATCAAACCAACAGTCTCAACTCTTTAATTTCAATAAAACGTTGTCTAACCTCTGTAAGAGCACGATTACAAATTTATAAAATTACTATAAAAACTGTTTGTTTACTTTGACAGTCAATTAAAAGTTTAAAACGATTTTGAAAATTTGAAAAATCCACAAACTGAATACTACTTTTTAGAAATGATAAATCAAAATTTTCTTTTTAATACTGAATGTTTATAATAATTTTTAGAAGGAACATCAAAATTTAACAAAATGGACGAGGAAAAAGAAACTCATGGAAAAAAGAGCCAAGAAATGGATGGTAAAACAATGCGCACAAGTTTCACATCGAAGGACGGCATCGGAGCCCTGAAGAAATTTGTCCAGGCGTGCAAAATAACAATACCGAGTACAATGAAGCCGACAAGTATTTGGAAGCTCATGGCACCATCCACGAAATTGTCATGATGCTCAAAAAAGTGGACAAAAAAAATCTTGACGATGTCACTTTAATTCTTTCCGCCATGCAGATTTTAATAGTCAAGTTAGTAAAATAAATAATAGAAAAATCAAAACTTACCTTTTTAATTTACATAATTCAACAAAAGTGTGTTTTTTATTTCATTAATTGAAAGTGTTGTCTTTTAGGATAGCAGCAAAATATGGCCACATGGTAGCCAGCACAGAACAAACCTGCAGATTTTTCATTAAGGAACACATGCCCTTAGTTCATACAATGTTATCCAGCAATAGCAATGCAAAACAAAGAAGGACAGTTTTGAAACTGTTGTCAGCAATTGTTTATCTGGGAACATCTTTGTCTCGAGAAATTTTGAACCATTTATCATTGCACCCAGAAATGGTAGCTACATTGACAAAACAGGTGGACCCCAGCGACCCAAACAGTGTTCGCACAAGCTTCATTCATTTCATCCTAGCATTTCTGCTCCAAGACAACTTGTACCTTACAAAAGCTCTGCTAGACAAACGAGATGCACTGTGTAGCATATTTCCTGACCTTATCTACGATTCTTATGAGCTTGTTCGAATGGTCTTGCTGGCTATCAAGCAACATGTTTTGCAGAGACAAGGAATCTCAAAAACTGTGAAACTTTTTGTTTTTAAAAACAAAGCTATTGAGAGTTTGATGAATCTTTACAACTGGAAAGGACCCAAGAATTGTCCTAATGTTAAAGGGAGAAAAGTTTCTGGTATAATTGTGCCGGAAGAAAAAGAGGTGAAGCATTTTGATAGTTCGGACAAGAAACAGTGTGATAGTTGTTGAATTAATAAATTTTTGTACAATTGGTGAAATTCATTAACCAGATTAATTTCTTTTTCAGATTGTTGTAGATACACTTCACGATTTTCTCTTGACTCTTTTAACTTCCAAAAAATATGGCATTATTTTTCATGATAGTGTAACAGATTCTACGTCGGTGCGAGGGAACAATCAAATTGTCAATGCAGTTTTACAAAATTTGGAATGTCCATGGGAGCATAACAAACCTGCCGAATTGATTATAGAGATTCTGACAGCCTGTCCAGGTTTAGTGAAAACTCAATTCAGTTATGTTGAGCCCTACCTGGAGCCAAGGGTTTCTAAAAAGTGGATATCTGCTATGAATTACATTAAAAAAGTAAGTGACAATTTTCTGGACAATGAAAATTGAATGAAAAAAAATTGACTCTAATTATGAATTTTTTCTTTGTAGATTATTGAATCCATAAACTTGGATAACATAATGACTGAGACTTCTGGTCAGCCTCCGACACAATTATCAAACACATTTTTAAACGCGATTTTGCCAATGAAAATTGTAAATAGTGCAATTGTGAAGTCGATTGAAAATGAAAATATGGTTTGTCGATATGAGGGAATTGAATTGACGAAAACCATGTTAAATAAAGTCGTACAAGTTTTGACTTTAGTTGAGACAAGTAAAGTTGATTTTGATCTGTTCAGAAAAAATGTACAAAATTATGTCACACAAGTAAGTATTTGATATCTATAGTTTACTTATTCAAACAATATTGGACAAATTAAATTAAGATAAAAATTTATTCCTCAGAATATACCAGATCCAGATGCTCTCATAAAATTATGGAGCAATAAAAACATCTCTGAAGAAGAAGACACTTGCAAAGAGATTTCAGTTCCTACTAAACTGCAGTACTTGAACTCAATTGTAGATCNGTTTTTAATCTACCGTGATATCATCCCTGACATTACTTTCATTGATGTTACTTTCAACCCCACTGATCTTCTGACCGATTTAAACGAGACTCCTGATGACGAGAATATTTCAAGTTTGAAAGTCAAAGTCATTCGATTTTTATTACTGATCGACCCAACAATTTTTGATCCAACAAAAGTATGTCAAAGAAGATTATATTTTTTTCAAAAAAGGTGCTATTCGAAAATAACGCTGATTATATATTTTAGAAACTCTTTGTCGAAGTCTTGACTTTACTGGTTTCGGAAAAATGCACAAAGGATGTTCAGATAGCTCTTTTGTCAAAACTTTTCGATGGGTACTCAGACGAGATAGAGATTTGGATTGAAGCATTATCTCAATTAGAAAATGATGATGAGAGAATCGAAATAGCTCACTGGTTTGCTAAGATAGCAAAAAGTGCAAAGCAAGATAGTGAGAAATATATTGAGACATTACCGACAACAAATAAATCTGAGGAGAATCGGAAAATGGAAACTTTAGACGACGTTTATAAATGTAATTTGATATTTGTTTTGTTTTGATGTCAATCATATTCATCATTCTCAACAAAGATTAATCAAATGTTTTGTATTTTAGATTTGATGAATAATGAAGTATTAGACACAGATCTTCAGATGAACCACTACACTGTTTCTCCTTTTGTAAATTGTGCCATAAAAAAGATGAAAAAGTCGCCAAAGCCAAAAATCATGCAGTTCCTCCAGAAGGTTTTCATCGACATTTTTCATTCACAAATTTCTCTGGAGTCTTTCATGCACGTGATCAGCGATCTCCAAGACCTTCCTTTGCTGGACTATTTCAACTCCTGGGCCGATGAAAATTCCACTATTGAAACAATATCTTCTCATTCGAGTGCATGCCCTGTAATAAAAAGCCTCATCAGCAACAATGAAACTGACGTAAAATCTCTAAACTTGCCAGGAACACAATACGAAATGTCAAAATTACTTCGAATAGCTGTTTTCTGTCTGACACAGTTATCAAGCAAGGATATTTTAAACGAAACTATAACTGAGAATTGCAAAAAGATGATTTTCCATCTATTTGAAAATTCAGAAACAAATCCAAGTTTCTTGGAGTATATCTGTAGGACGATTTATAGTCACCCGAAGATTTTGGAGAGTGTCAAGGCATCTTACAAAAAGAAAGAGAAGTGTAAAAAGATGGTGGCAAAAGTACTCTGCGAGGTGACTAAAAGTATAAGAACAAAGAGCAAAGATGTTCTGCCAAAATCGGAACACATTGCTGTGTACAAAAACAAACTTGGAAACGATCTTGTATCAATCTTGGAATCGGAGACAAAGAAGAAAAAAATTGACGTGGAACTAATTGATGTTTTTGGATTGCATTTGAAAGATTCTTCAGAATTGTTAAAAAATGTTATCAGTCTGGATAAAAGTACACTGGTTGGAGAAAAATTAATTCTCTCAGACGTAGGACATCTGGTTCCGAAACTGTTTCAAATTTGCTACGAGAACGAAAAGGAATCATCAATGTTTGAAGATGGTAACCTTGTAAAAACATTCGTCCAGATTTACAGCAGTCTAAAAATTGACAAAATTGAAAACCTCGCCGAGTGGGAAAACTGCCTATTGGAATACTATAAGAAATTTGAACATCATATCACCGAAATCGATCATGGTAAACTTTTAACTTCTAAAAACAAAATTTATTAGTTTCGTTTCTTATAAATTAATTGTTTGGTTTTCATTTTTAGAAACATTCGCATCGTTTTTCAAAAACAACATTAGTTTATCTTTGGTCAAGCTTCTCTCTTTCTTGATATCCAAGAACTTGAACCTTGCCAATGATTTTGCCAAAATTGTAATCAACAGTCCCAACGTGTTGAAACAGTCGAAAGTTGTTTTCCCGATCATGTCGAGCAATTTGAATCATAACTGGGGGAACAAATTCATGTCAAAGCTTTACACCACTTACCAAACGAGAATCACAAAATATCTTATCCAACCTCAGAAAACAGTTTATTGGATTCCAGAAAACAAAGAGCCGGTGATAAAAATCATCAAGGAATGTTATCGTAAGTAGCAAATGAAAAAAAAATTCTTCTAAATTGTAAATTCTGAATTTGTAATTTTCAATTAAATTTTGTTTTCAGAACCTAAAATCTGTACTGAAACGTGTAAAACAATATTAGAAAACGGAGATAAAATAAATGTCCTGAACACGCAGTACCTCGAGCTACTTGAAGCTCTGTTTACAAAAAATGTCGACGACTTGTGTTCTACTCGTAATTTCCTTCTGGTTCTCATTTTTGTTATGGTAAATGTTGTGAAAAAAGAATCGAACAATGCGGAGAAAATAAATTTCCTATGCGACATAGTGCAAAGGACGACAACGTCTTTAAAATCAGAAGACGTTCGCTTTGAAGAATTGAACAAAAGTAACTCGTGGCCTCAGTTCACGAGGTTCTCTCTCAAGTTGGGTCTAAAAGTTTCCCAAAATAAAGCTCCTAACAGACTGATGAAGGTGTTGAGCGAAGTTTGCGATATTGCTTATGCGGATAATGGAGTGGAAGAATACGTAAAAACGATGTTCGAGATGACGACAACACATTCCGAATTTTTAAATGTCATGCTGAAAAATTTGGATATGAAAAGTATGAATCTGAAATTCTCTTTCGTACAAAAACATATTTACAGTTTTCAACAATTCGTCTGTTTGTTCAATTTATTTTAGGAGATCTGTTGGAATGGATCTGGACGCTGATTCGTAAAAATAATTCCGTAATGTTGCCTAGCCAGGTTCCGCTTTACTTAGCTGCATATACGGCGACTTTGAACGAAAGTGATCAACTCCTTTTAATGGTAACAAAAACAATTAATAAAAAGAAATTCACTTTGAAAGTAAAAAGAATAAATAAAGAAAAATGTTGTATTTTATTAATTGATAAATGATGTTTTTCATAGATCTTAAGCTACTATGAGAAGAACAAAAAAATTAACAGCGAAAACAAACCATTATTATTTGGTGAAGCTGCAGCGACTCATTACAGTGTTAGAGATGATAAGAGTACAGCCTTATGGAGACAACCAACAACAACTCAGTTCTTTGATCTCTTGGTTCCCGAATTGGTGAACGACACCATAGCAAAATTTCCGACCGAGAGAAAATTACAGGTTACTTATCAATCTTGGTAAAATTCAAATTCCAATCCAAACTTGTTAACTTATGACAAATTTTTAACTTTCAGAATGCGACACTATTTTCGCCCTCGGAGGTTTACGACCCAGCCTTCTATTTGCCACTTTTTTACTCACTTACATCTGAAAAGAATGTTGTCCCTTATAAAAAGTTCATCCGGAGTGGAGCTTTGGCACTTACTTTAATATCACTGTCTAGTGAGGATGCTAATATTCGAGCATTGGCTTACAACGTGCTCCAAAGATTTTACAATTATCATTTGATGTCTGCGAGGTATGAATACGAAAAATTATTTTTTACATTTTTTATGCAAATTAAAATGATGATAATGAGCTTGTTATATTTTACAGTTCAAAACATGATGTTTTACTATGGGTAACATTCCTCCAAGCCCTCGGGAACGGCTTACAAACAGCCCCAAAAAGCAAATTGAGAGATGTGAGGTTGAGTGGCTTTGTTGCAACTTTTATGGCTAGAGTGAGCTTGATAATGAATGAACATCCACTGTACGCATCGCTGCATGCATTTTTCCGAGCCAAGTTGGCGTTAAATTTAAAAGAGGTCCCGGAATTCCTGAACTTTTTACATAGCTCAGAAGTTGAGCACACAAAGCACAGACGTTTCATTTTGCAAGTTATTCGAGACGGAATGAAAACCGAAAAAGATGCTCAAATAGCTTTAAAGTCGCCTGTTTTCAAACTGCTTTACAATTTTTACAACTGCAGTTTGGCAAACGATGAAACAAAGGTAAAAAATGAACAAAAAATCTTTTGTTTATTAGTTCGAATACGAAGAGTGTATATGACTGAATTGATTTTTGTTTCAGATTCTGATTTTGGAAATATTTGAGGCAGTTACGAAACTGACTGATGCTTGTCAGGTGCTAATAAATAATTTTGCACTTGTGCCTTGGCTAAATGAATGTGCAACGCGAATCGATTCGCGGGACCAAAGATCAAACGAACTGATGAAAAGCGTGTCGTCGAACGTTTCGAAAGCTTTGAAATTGGCAAAGACGAAATGTGATTTCAATGAAATATTCCAGCGCACGGCTCTTGCTTAAGAATCAATGAAGTTCAATATTCTCACTTATACAATAAATAAAAATCTTTATTATGTACATGTAAATATTGTAAATATAACAGCGATTGATTTTGTAACTTGAAAAATGAAACTTTGTTTTAAAAACATCGGGAAAAGGTTTTCGTGTAAAAACAAAGCCCAATGTTTTCCAATAAAAATTGAATTCTTGACTTGAAACTCTTTTCGTACAATGTAAAAAAGGACACGTGGTCAACCTGAACCTGGAATTTCGAGTTACAAAAGAAAAAATATATCAACAGACATTTCATGCGAAAAAACGGAAATTCATTAACTCGTATTGTCACATAATGTACGGCACATGTCTTGTTTGACCAAACAAAAGTCGCATTATCTATTTAGAAAAATAAGCCCTCTTGTTTGGTCGTAACGCGCATCAAGCGTGCGCATTAAGAGATGCGCCGATATATCTTTTCCAGAAACTTAAAGAAAAGATCATGAGGTAGGCCACGCGATATTTGTTGGATATGAGTGTTCATCAAGTTGTAACTTTCTTCTTCGTAGATTGAGTAAGTTGTTTGCAATCCCAGATCGTTGTACAACTTTTTACTTGTGCTATTTTCTCGGGATCGTCCACACCATAGCATTCCTGGAAATAAAAATAACAGATCATTAGAATTGTTTTAATACGTACATATTTTTAATTACATTAATTTTTCATCGTGTAAAATTATACCTCCATAATTTGTCTCTGAGCAGGAGTTGCACGTTGAAGAGCGACGACGGCGAGCCAAGAGCACTTGCCTTCTTGAATATCAGAACCTACTTTTCCAGTTATCTCCGAATCACCGAAACAATCTAGGAAGTCATCCTGGACTTGGAAAAAGTGGCCCATCTCTAAAAGAATGGTTTTTGCCTGTCTATGCATCTCTGGATCTTTGACTCCAGCCTGAAAACAATTGTCACTGATATCTCATTCAGTTCAACTTGCGATTGATATATGACGTATGAACTAGCAACTTACGAAATACATAGCCAATGTCACCGGCATGACAAAGGAATAATATGCCGTTTTGTATTTAACAATAGCGTTGTATCGGTCCATCGTGAAAAGATCTAAATTTGGCTTTTGACCGAAATGAGTCGATAAGAGATCCATCGTCTGGCCTATCGTTGTTTTCAATGAATTCTATAAACAAAAATTGATCAATTCATACAACAAGAATCATTTGTTGTTCAAACAAACAAAGTTGAAAATAATAATAAAAAAGCAGCATGTAATGAAATATTGTTAATTAAAACAAGGATATTTTTGCACTGTTTACAATCACGCAAACTGTTATTGCAAAAGATTGTTCAATTATGTAACAAATTGTTCAGACTCGTTGAAGCAGGTGTTTTATTAGCATAGCAAAACTCAGTCGGGATCAAATTTCAATGTTAATCAAAGGAATTTAATATAAACAAAGAAACGTGATTATAAAAATGTATAAAAACGGAATAATTAACAATTTTTCTTCGTTTTTCATTTTGAGCATTCAAGTACCTCGTGGAAGGCTTCTAAGATATCGAGATAACACGGTTTGTCCTTAAAATGAATCCGCAGCAACTGATAGATCGACTGCTCCAAAAGTAGACCGTCGTTGACAGCTGCCAAACCGATATTATTTTGCAGGTACCAACATGGTTGACCTCGTCTTGTTTTTGACCGATCCATTATGTCGTCCTCTACCAGGAAAAATGCCTGGTACTGTTCAGACACACAATTCCCACGATCATAATTGTTCCACAATTTATTGCTTGATATAAAAATAAAATTAAGAAAAATGGTTTAAAAAAAGAGAATAAAAAAAATCAGATGAGGCATGCAAAACAATGACAGTTGAGACCTTGGATCATTTTTTGTTTTTATCTTACAAAGTGAATTTGCAAGATTAAAAAAATAGTATCAAAAAATGGATCGTCAATTGAATGAGGATGAAATGATGAAAGATAGGAGAACATAAAACCATATGAACATAAGAGAACTTTTAGACAAGGGCAAAGTGGAGAAAATAAGCTTCACAATTTCTTAGTTGATAACTCTTTTAGTTTGAGAATGGCAAATTGATTGCGTAACCTGTTATCTTTGAGAACTGGTAGATAACATAAAAAAAGGTGGCAGCAATGAATTGTGTGGACTTGCATTTGTTCGTTCATGATCGGTGAAACTGTGTAAATTACAGTGCCATCATTAGACCTGAGCTGTTTACTAACAATTTCATGTCCGGATGATTCAACTAAGTGATCGTTCGAGCCTAATCTGAAACGCAAACTCAAACATGCGATGTCATTAGCTGGCGCCCATATTAAAACCCAATCTCGGAATACAAAATCATTGTTACAAACAAAATGAACATAAAAAAACAAACAAGATGTTCCCCAAAGTACGAGTAACAAAAACAAGGAATTTTTTCTAAGGTAATGGCCAACTCGCTGAATCATCCAGCTCGCAAAGTCCCACAATTGTACAAGCGAAGAATAAGAGGGTTGGTTCAAAGAGAATAGTCCCGAAGATAACTTTCAGAGAGCTTACGATTTCCATGCACCAGCCTAAAATTCTTGCTAATCGTATGTTCTCGTCTGTCAGCTGACTTGGGTCCACGAGTTTCCTGTAGGCGTAGACCACGGACAGACCTCTGGTTTTCTTCCCATTCGGAACGTTGTATTGCAAAACCTGAATTCGACCCGAAAAGAAAATCAGTTCACAGTCTCATCAGAAAACAATTTTTTTTTATCACGAGTCGACAAATTTTTGTTTGACTCACCATTTACATTACCTATTGGTAAAAATAAATGGATACTTAAAAAAATGTTGACTTGAAAAATTCAAGTGATAAGATATAATATACATCATTAGCGGAGAGGCATTTACTGTGACATTTTTCATTTGTTATCATGTTTAGTACATTTTCTATTCTAAATTTTTTTTTATTTTGCAACTGTTAATGTTCCAACATTTGATGTATTTTTTATTAGTTTTGTAAACGATCACCTTGGTCATCCATTTGGTGGCATCTGGCATATCGAATTGACGAACAATATCTGCAAGGTCTCTCACTACATCTGGCCATAGACCCATCATTTCCCTACTTTCATCACGAATCGTTACTAGGTTATTGGTTTTCGCCATCGAGTGTACCAACTGACTTCTTTGAGTTCTAAAAATAAAAAAGAAAATCAATCAAACTAATTGCAACCGATTTTCTAAATTGTATGTATCGTTTTATAAATAGCTAAAAAAAGGCATTATCTCCTACTTAGAGGATAACAATTTAACAACCAATTTCCGACATGCCGAAGCACTCGACCCGCCAGCGGTCATAATTGTTATCAATCTGGGAATTGGCCACTTGTAATATCAACACACAGATTAAACGGAATTAATTAGGCAGTAGTCTTTGTCACGGTAGACTCATACTGTTCTTTGTGTAATTATCGTCTGTCGCATGTTTGTTTGCTCCGAAGAACCTTACTTCTTATCCGCGACAAGCAAATAGGGAAATGAAGTTTGCAGATGAGAAAATAAGTCAAACAGAGCCGAAGGACTTCCTGTACGAGAGAGATAAAAAAATACAATTCCACTGTTACATAAGACGTTCTTCGCAATTTTTTGTTTAACTTTAAAAAAAATTCCCTTCGGTGATTAAGTTTTCGACATCAATTTCGGCTAAGGTTTCTTTTTTCCGCCTAGTCGTTGCTGAGTTTAATAGCAACCTCGTAAGCATAACGGAACTCGTGTGCGCAATAAATGAATCCCCTTTCCAACTCACAAATCAGCGTTTCTATTAAAAACAAGTTTTTTATTAATACAAGATTGATTTTTCAGTTTCCTAATTCTCATGGTCGCGTTTCTTTAGAATTCCAGTGTCAATGCGGTTATTAGAGAGTTCAAATTGTAAAGAAGGATTATTTCGCAACATTTCGAGTCGCACATCAGCATATATTAGAAAGTGTTCAAGTGCGTGTGCGTTTTCAACTCCGAGTGTGCAGGCTCGAGTGAGAATTATGGTCTTCATGTTTAATAAACTGGATTGGTAATGCGATTTTTTCTTCACGCTCAGCTGTTTACAAAAACAATGAAATCCGCAACGTTAATGACACAAATAGATGGTAAATTTGATTCATCTTTAATCGCCGTTTGATTTGTTTTTAATCTCCCCGGTTTTGTTTGCAAATAAAATGAGTTGAACTTTTTAAGAGTTCAGTTTTATCTCAAGACAATGAGACGAGCAAAAAAAAAGCGCTAACAAGGTTGCTGGTTTTGGATGTAAACAGTCGAGTGCACTTGACAAGATGTGACTTTTCAAATAAACAATTGCGATTCATAAATCTTCCTTGAACGATTATTAAAATTTATAATTATGTGTCGACAGTTGCGAGCATTAAGTCGCGGCAAAAAAAAGCAATTAAAATAGTCACATTCATTTGAATAAAACGACGCCGAGTTGAAAGAGCAAGAGTATATTTCGAACATTTGACAGTTATGATTTGACTTTATGAGTGAGTCACTTCCCCGCCCAGTGATGAATTAAACAAGCCTCGCGGTGCAGAACGTGTCAACATGTAAAAACTGCCAACACCGCAGAACGATCGATTGCAAAAAGTTTGCTCGTTACAATGTTCGCACTTACGATTTAGCGTCGTGAAATGTGTGACGCTTGTCGGTGTCTGGCAAGCAGCTAAAATGCCTCGGCGTGTCGGACCAGTTGCGACCGCCGAAACACTTTTTGATCAAGAGCGTGCATCTTTGCACGCGGCAAGACATCGCGATGTTAATGGGATGCGGCGCGTAACCTGTCACTGGCCAACACAACAGATCCTTTCATATGCGTAACGAGACTGCTCGCATTTAACGCGCACGTGTCCTTCCGGTTCGCGTGAGAAAAGGCCTTGCCACGAACACTACGCGGTGTCTGCTCCGAACTATTGTTCTCCGCTCGGTATTATTGCACGCAACCCGCGTCGCGTGGTATAATATGGTCAGCCAGAGGGCGCGATCCTCAACGTGTTTACATCAGTTACAGATGGCGCAAATTTCAAAACAACAATTTCTTCTAACTCTTAGTTCAATTTTTCTTACAAACAAATTGTAAACACTTTTCTTTGAACTCGTGTGCAATTATTTATTCTTTTCGAAAAGCTCGAAAATGCGCTCGAAGATTGAAACCTCAGGATAACCTGGAACGAATCCGACTTTCAGATGCTGCAATGGAAAATTTTTTTAGTTTAATAAATAATTTAGTAATCGAGGTTCGGCTTTTGTACAAGTTATGGGCCTTACGCAAGTGAAAGCTATGATAAAGTTGGTGATTCCAAAGAACAACATGAGGTTATATTTTGTGTTGTTCCTGTCGTACATGTCTCTCCAACATCCTTCGGGATAAGGACACAAATCCATCATGCACTCAACTTTTTGATCACATGGTACTGGACAGGGTACCGGAGTTGGGGGTGGACAAGGTGGTCTTAGTCGACAGTCCGCCTTTTTTATTTTGGAAACTGAAAACAAAATAATAATTAGCATTCAAGAAAAATAATTATAAGTCAATTTGAATAAAATGTTTACCATGATTGATGTTGGTTATCTTTAAAAGTTCCTGATTCGTGACCAATCTCCTCAACATTTTTTGGCTTTTTTGATTTACAGTCTGTGTCAAAAGTTGACTTTTGTTTCAACCGGAGCGAAGTGCCGTAAAACAAACGAAGATCGATTATTTTGCAAACTGTCAGAAATTGAATTTTCGCGCGCAAAGTTACGCGGCGAACTTCACGTCTCACGTGATCTCGAGCACCACACAAAAATGACACGAAAATTGATCGTAATAAAAGTGGTATCGTAAAAATTAGGAAAAAAGAAATGACAAAAAAAGAGTAACAATTTGTTCACGCTTGAAGTGACTTTCTCCGAGCGAGGCAGCTGAAAACAATCAACTGATTGTCTACATTCGAGTCAGTGCGCTCGAGTTGTGCAGATCTGCAGACAGTTTCGTCCGTCCAGTTTGACATTTCGTGATAAAATTCACGCTAACACGAACTGTCAAAACGTCTCGACTGTTCCAACAACAAACGTATTTTTTAATACACAAACTTTTGTCCTAACCTCAAAATTCAACAAGTTGCAAAAATGAACTGACAAAGAAAAATAAACAAAAATAAATCGATAACATGTTTGTAAACAGACTCCATAACTGAGTGTTTGGATTTCGGAGCAGACGTAAACAAAGTGGAAATTGCGCAGATGACTGTGATGGACTGTTCAACAGGAGTGAAAAATTGGCAAAAGAAGAGCCAGAGGAAAAAATTCCGGAAGTGAATGTTGGATGTAAACAAAGAAAGTTGATTGGACTCGCGGAACAAAGGATGGCATTGAATGTCAAGTAAAGGAAGTGCAGGGACGGTGATTCAGAAACAGGTTGCTGAGGAAAAAAATTGCGCTCCATTTTGGTCGGAGCAAGTACAGGGTGGTTGGTGGCTACACGAACTCAAACATTGTGGGTGTTCTTATTATAGACTGAATTGACCTCTTTCTAGTCACTCACTCACTTGGTTCGCTCTCGGGTCTTTTTCTATAACGATCATGCTACGATTGTTTTCGGTCTGACAGCACAGAAAGTCTTTCTACAGTCATGCCAGACAGGTAAGTCAACTTTTTTTCACACTTAAACTTGTCTTTACGTCAACAATTATGTGCAATAATGTTTTTTTTTCTATTTTTTCATATTTGTTCCAATTTGTATTGACGTGAACAAGTTGTTGCTTTTTTAATTAGATTTTGGTTTGTTTGTTGGTTTTTCCATTTTTTATTTTTTTGCATTATTAATGTTAATTTATTATTGGTTAATTTGTTCGTTGCAAAATGGTACCGATGAAAGTGCACAACTTTTTCACTTTCATTTCACACTAACTTTCATTACCGTAAAGTGAAATTTTCATAAGATTTATTGAAGGATAAACTTTATTTTATAGACAGTACTCAAGAATCACGCACGCATTTCCAAGTTTTTTGATTGCAGTTTCAAAATTTAATAAATTTTTTTCACAGAAACGAAAACATGGATAGCGACGAGAGCAAAAAGTGCAGTTTGAATGAAGCAGGATCTTCTATCAACGGCAACAGTTCCAATTCTCACGATGCAGGTCCCACGAGGTAAGTTTTTTGAAAATAAATTTAGACGAAGATAAAACTCGCACATTTTTTTACATCATTTATCATTGTAGGTCCAACCAGCCCATTAATATTGGAGTTGGTGACATCACGGGAGCATCGCCGCCAAAATTTGTATCGCTGGAAGAGATTTTACGAGCAACAAATGGCATGAAGAACATGGCGCTTGCGCATGAGATTGCCATGGACAAGAATTTCAAGTTGCAGAAATTCGAACCCGAAAATAGCTTGCAAAGCAAGGTCAAGGAGATCATGCACAAAGCATTCTGGGATGTTCTGGCTGCTCGGCTCAACGAAGATCCTCCTGATTACACCCAAGCTCTTGTTCTTCTAGAAGAAATCAAAGAAGTAAAAAATCTTGTTAAAAAATTATTTATCTCAAAGTTGTATTCACTGTAAGAACGATTTATCATATTAAAAACTAGCGTTGATACGATCATTATTATATTTTTTGCAGACTCTAGACGTCCTTGTGTTGCCTCACCATAAAAAAATTCGCGAGAGTATCAAGGAAGTACTTGACATCGACCTTATCAGGCAACAAGCAGAAAGAGGTGTTTTGAATTTCCAACATTACGCTCAGTACATCATAGGAATTATGAGCAAAGTTTGTGCACCCGTACGGGATGAAAATATCGAGAAACTGATGCAGTGCACTGATGTGATTGAAACCTTCAGAGGCATCATGGAGACACTGCAACTCATGAGACTCGACCTTGCTAATTTTACGATCACCATGGTACGCTCCAATATCACGGTCTCTAGCATCGAATACGAGAAGGCCAAGTTTGCGGAGTTTCTCAAGGTGCAGGCCGATGGACTTCGGTACACGAGAGAATGGCTCTTACGGCACCTTGACGAAGAAAAGATTAATCGCTGTTTGAGCGATCCAAATTCAATCAAACAGATTACCCATTGTTTGGTATCCGAAGCTTATTTAGATACTTTGGAGTGGGAATTCAATTTGAACGTTGAGGTAACGTTAGTTCTAGTTTCTTTGAACAATTAATGATAATTAATTGTTTAAATATTTTGTTGCATTTTTTGTCATTTTTATCTTGTAGACTCTGATGCTGGATGAAGGAAGACTGACAGAGTTGCGTAACAAAGTGAACCGTTTGGGAATCATCGGATCTATTTATTTGATGGCAAACAATGTGATTGGTGCTCCGATCCAAGGCGTCTCAAGTTTTAAACAGAATATCAAACAACATTTGTCTGTTTTACTTGAATCCGTTAATTCTGATAAGTATGTTAACTTGAAATTTCGTATCAAAAATTTATTTAACGAATAAAATTGTTATTTATATTGAACATTCCATTACTTTTAATGTTACTTTATTTTTAAAACAGGGATTTGGAGGCAGCTATGCCAAATATAGTTTTGCAAGTGAAAAATGATGTAGCTGAAACTTTACAAAACGTTGGAGCTGCGCCTATGTCTAAAGAGATAGAATCAATTTTAGAAGGCCAGATTATGGATATGGTTAAACCTGACCATAAAATTAGAAATCTTGTTTGTGAGTACAGAAATTTGATTTCTTTGGAATATACAACAAAAAGTTTATGAAATATATCTATTTTAATGTATGAAATTAATTTCAGACTCGCGGATCAAACAATTCCTACACAAAATCATCATGATTAAATCTGTAACTCCGCAGCAAATACCCCCAGGCTTATCGTCTTTGCAGGAAGAGTTAGCAGCCGTGGCTGCGCAATTCCTCGTGCTTGTGGCTCATAACAGAAACGTCTTTGATGAATACTACGCAGAAATTGTTAGCACTGCAATCAGCAAATACCGCTCTGCTGGCGAAGCAACTGCGATGCAAACATAATTGTAAAATGAGAACGAAAACGTGTTCACTTAATTAACGTAAAACATTTTAAAAAAAGAGAATAACAAATAATATACAAAAAAAGAGAAACATGTATGGTAAGTCAAATTATTTGAAAATTGAACCGAACATTCGAGTCGGTGCATTTAAGGCTATAATGAAAACAATCATCCTCAAATAGAAAACATTTTGCAAAGTAGTTTCATTTTTAACAGAAGTTTTCTATTTGAGCATCCGATTAAGATTTTAACGATCTTCATGCTAATACGGGTATTAATCTTCATAAGTTTGCTCGAAATCCAATTTCGAATCCAGTTGGTTCTTTCAAAACAAATATGTGATGTTCATACTGAGTTCAATTCAAGCCCGACTGAATGCAAAATTTGTGGTTTAATTATCTAACAGTAGGATTAAACATTTGTCAGAAAAACAATTTAATGCAATTTCTCGTCTCCTTTTTTGCATTTATAAATTAGGAGGCAGAAATTATATGGTAGTATATTAATTGAAAGCGAAAGACGTGTTTAGGAAACAATAAGTAATTATTGCGCATAAAATATTCGATATTCGAATACTGAAGATGAGAGCATTTGTTGAACTTCTAAAAAGTGTTAAGAAACTTGTTGTGCAATGGTACCAAATTAATTAATTAACGGACCTTGAATATGTTTAGAGTGTTTCAAGTTACTGCTACGAAATACTGTTAGATCATTGTGATAAATGATATATTATATAAAAAAAAAGCTGATCCATGTCTTCTTTATCTTTTAATATAAAATAATCAAAGCTTAATTTCACATAGCTGCACCGATTACATAATATTTTATAGAATGTGAAAAATTATATTTGTTTTTATATTATTGTCACAATCACCGCTTTGATTAATTCGTTCATTTTTCTTTCTTTTTTCTTTTACAATTAATATAATTTAAGGAATGTAACTTAAAAATAACACAAACCGAAATAGTTGAGAGCTATTATGCTGCACAAACTTCTATTTTGAAGTTGAAGTATTTTTTATTTAGAACTGTATTGATTGACAAATGTAATGTTCAGAAATAAACAGTACGAAAATTCAAAGTTGATCTCATTTTAACTAAAACTTGTAGAAGTTTATTTTCTTTTAATGGAACATTATTGCTGAAAATCTTACAAAACACGTCTGTGAAAAGGCATTTTAATTGATTATATAATTGATATACATCATCCAGAATTGCATGAAAAGCTTTTGTGAACGTCATAAATATTGAGCACCAATAAATGCAAACGAAATAAAACATTTTCATATAAGGAACATTACCTGAAAAGTAACATCCATTATTTTTTTAGCGAGAAAATGTATTCCATAAATGGACAATTAAGACATAACACTTATCGTAACATCTAAAAGTAACAAAGGTGTACACGTTGTTGTCATTGCGTACAGTCATTTATAAAAAGTATTACATTTGTACAGTAAGAAAAACCGACAATTAAAGCATTATCAAAGAAATAGCCAATAGATTTGCATTGGTTTTCGATTTTGAATCGAAGAAAAAGAAGAAATACGACAAATGCTTCGACAGGACTCTGAGATACTAGGTTCAAATGTGTATAAGTGTATTGATATAGCAACGATTAAATAAATGATGACAAATCCAATAAAATGTCGTGCGTCCAGACACGAAGCTTCGAATCATTAAAAAGGCACGACTATCTCGCAGTAGTACAAAAATATAAAAACTAAATATATATGCTTGAATTTGTATAATCTGTGAATGAGCTATTATAACATAGCCATGCCTTCGAAAAGTCAACCTTACCATGACAATGTATCAAAAACCGTTACATTACTAATTTTAAACAGTTTGTATGTTTCATTTGCTTTCATAAATTTTTGACCATTTTTTGCCTCGATAAATTAACGATGTTACAACAAAGTCTTAAGATTAGAATCGAGGTACACTCGCAGAGGCTGACGTATAAGTTTACTTTATCAAATGGTTTACATAATTCAGTCTATTTGTCATACGCAGGATGAACTCGAAAATTTTTTGTTAAAGAATTATAAATACACAAAACTATAACAATTGACACGGACAGCAATCAACTAAAGGCATTCATCGTGCGTATAATCGGTGTTATTCTTGTATCGCGCTTTTGATTTTTATTATTGGACAAATTTGTCGTTTGTATTTCAACTTGACTAGCAAATGCAGTTTTACACGAATCAATAAGGTCTGTGCAGAGAAAAACATTCTTGTCCACCACTTCACAGTGCAAAAAATTTGTCTCGTCTCTTTTTTTTTTTAACATTATTTTAATGAAAATTATATACACATTTCGTATTTAATTTAATATTAAATTCAACATTGCTTGATTTATCAAATAAAGATTCGATTAAAATTCTGGAATGATAAAAAATTTGTTACAAGTTTGGTTTCCAGACTGTAAATATAAATACACTGTAAAGTGTCGAAATGGCGAGATACATAGTTTCTTTGTGTTTGTGTGTATGTGTACATTTTCCAGAGATTTCTTTATCCCTTATTTAGAACTTATTATAACATGTGTCATCGTCACAACGAACTCGATAGTTTTGTTATACGATGGTGCAGCAGCTTGCTTTCTTCTTACGCTCACTACCTTCGGCCTGGTTGTCCTGTGCTTTACGAGCGGCAATGGCTTGCATCAGATCATAGAAAATCTGAAATTCCGATTCGTTGAAATTAGAATCGCATCGTTCCATGAAATTGTTAGAAGATAAAAAAGTGAATCAAATTCAGACTACATACAGAATTATCATATGCTATCAAACGAAGTTTCGGTAGGTAATTTTCATGACAAAGAAACAAACAAAAACACAAAAATGAAATGAAATACAGATGCAAATAATAGTCAAAAACGTATAGCACAACAAGCTAATGATAATGAAATGCAAACAAGTGTAAGCAAAAACAAGAGCAAACCTAGAGAATAATGCACTTCATTTTCTTTCGTTTGGCACGATCCTTGCTCCGACCGTTACTCGCCGACTGGTCTTCGATCTTGCGCGAGCGAATCTCCCGCATCAGGTCGTAAAACACCTGCAAATGTGCGAACAATGCTTTCTCAAGGCAATTTAAGCTTTGTTCATTCTGTGCTCAAAAGACAACAAGCAAAACCCATGCAATCGTCAAAATTACTCCCTTGTGTTTTACAGTTAAACGATGATTAAGATTGTGTAAGCCATTTTTTCAAATCAGGGACTCAATCGAAGTGAAGAAACTTTGACAATTGATGTGGCAACAAATCATACTCGATACAAAGCAGAATACAATTTCGTAACAATTGTGAAGTGTAAGACATGCTTCGGTTGAATATTCAACGAGATTTATTGTACCTTGTCGACGTTTTCCTTAGTTTTTGCACTTGTTTCAACATACGGCACGCCCCACTGTTGTGCCCGAGCTTGAGCTTCTGCTAGGCTGACTTTCCTTTTTTCCTGTAGGTCGCTTTTGTTTCCGACGAGCAAAAACGGAATGTTCTCGTCGTTTTTAACTCTCAATATTTGTTCCCTAAAATTAAGAGAGAACCCTATTTAGTTACGTCATTGTATGTAGAAACCACAAAATTGCATAATTGTACATTTTCAAACCTGAATTCTTGTGTTGCTTGAAAACTTTCATCGTCGGTGATTGAGAAGACGCAGAGAAATCCTTCCCCGCTGCGGAAATAATTGTCTCTGATAGCTGCATAGTCCTCTTGACCCGCAGTGTCCAAAATATCTACCAGCACATCATCGCCATCCAGGACAACCTTTTTCCTGTACGAATCTGCTTTCGTTGGCTCGTAATTTTCTATGAACTGCAAATTTTCAAAGAAGAAATAACGTAAATAAATAATCAATTGCAAAATTTACATCTCATTTCAATTTAAACTTGAACTTCTCGATTGAATCAAGTATCCTGATGACATTCCTGCAGTGTTTGCAAAATGTTAAATACTAAATGATCAATTGACAAAAACAATTATCATAATCTGTCGCCTACACACCTCGTCGTACATGAACTGTAATGTCAACGCCGATTTGCCGACACCTCCACTTCCCACCATGATGACTTTATGCATAGCTTGAGTCGCGATCGGCTTTTTAGACATGATTGGTCTCGTATTTCAATGTCTCATAAAATTCCTCAGCTCAGCGCCTTTTTCTGTAACAAAATATCATCACTCGCATGCCAATCTGCAACTCGCTTGGAATTAATGATCTTTTGAATTATAACAATTGGGAAACGCGAAATGAAGTTTTGTTGAACTTGAATAAAATGGGGGAAAAAAATATTACATAACGGTATGATACAATTTTCTCATAAGAGAATGGCAGGATATGGAAATGATGTTGTCAGTGTGAGAAATCTTAAGCGGAGGCCAAGTGTATCCGCTCTGGTAATCGTGAGCTACGCGACTGTTTCGCGTAAAGGCATCATCAGTCAATGCCGGCGAATCATTTCTCAGACACGCGTCCAGCTAATCACTTTTCTTGCGCCGGTTAAAGGAAACTGACTCAGTACAAGCTCTCCATTCAACATACTTATTTTCCCTTTTTTTCTCCGTTGCATACTTTTTTTTCATAGGTATTTGAGTTTCGATTTCTTTGAAAAATGTATTATTCAATCTTTCAATTTAATTTCGATCAGAGCTGAAATATGAAACTTTTTTCTAGTCCACTTTCTACGTGACAAAAATATGAATGAAAAAAAATGAATTACAGATAAAAAGCATAATGATATTTCGGTTCACTAATAATGACACTTATTTTCCTTTGTATTTAATTTGTTTCAATTAAACAATGCTCGAAATCATTTGAAAATATTTTTGTTTCGAAAATCTTTATAAACGACAAAGTTGAAAAAAGTTCATATGTTACATCAAACTCTTCACTTTGTAAGTCACAGAAAAGAAGAAAAAATATATTCTGAATCATTCGTGAATCATACACAGAAATCTACATTTTATGCTCGTTCTCGTTCGGTTTGATACATATCAAAATTTCGCAACTTGTTTACATCTACGTCAGACGTCAAAATTTAAACAATCAAAGCACATTTTATTGTTATTGTTATCGTGGAGATATTGTGAGAACAGAAAAAAATAAAATACTAGTCGCCTACTTATATAATTGGACGTACTAAAAAAAAAAGGAGAGAGCCAGCCATAAAAAAACAGACAATTAATAAAAGTATGACGATAAAAACCGTCTTGTCAATGGCTCATAATTGTTGGACTTAACCGTTCGAAATGATAACTCTTTGATGTTCGTTCATCGAGTTGGTTCAATGGGAGTTACTTAAGTCACACACCCGGACGCTCCCTTTGACAGGAACACCTCTTGAGGTAAACAGAAAGACAAACCAACCGAACGTTTTGGCTAGCCAACGTATTTTGTTCTTAATCTTCAGCGACAATAAACGACAATCCGGTTACCAAGAACATAAACAAGTCATCGCTTCCAAACTGGGCGGCGGACAAAAATTTTCAACTTTCACTTTCACTGGCACTGTCAAAACTGTCATCGTTGGCCCCGTACTGTCGGAGATGCGACGGTGAACGAAAAAAGGAAAGGTGTATAAACAAATGATGAGCCTCGGTGTCGTTGGCAAAGATTAAGGGCGTGTTTGTGATTTCGGGAAAGGCGGTGCCGCAACGGCCGCCGCCGCGGCGTCCCGGCCAGTGTGCGGCGCCAAACTCACGTACTTGTGTACCTTTTGCAAAACCAGCCTCCACAAATCTCTCAGCTGCCTACGCGAACGACACAGCAACGTGTCCGTGTGTGTTTCCTGTTTCTCGATCACCGCTACTGGCGACTTTCGAGTTTCGGATTGCGCTCCGCCGTTTCGGAGAATGGACACTCGAGCTGTGGGAGCGCTGCTGTCGTTGTTTGGGAGAGGTTACGTTTGAATTTTGCACGAAAGTTCAAGAAACGATGAATAACAATTCTTTGAAATCGCGATTAGGGAGAACCGATTCGATTGATGACAAACATCTTACTTGTCTTTTGAAAATAAATTGATGATAAAAAAAAATGGAAGGGGACATTTTACGTTTCGCGATTGTTGATTTTGACTCATTCCTTTGATTGACTGATAAAAAAACTATTCTACTTTATCAATGAATGATTTCATCGGTGGTCAAATAAACTTTAATTGTTTTTTAACGTCCTTTGTTTGGCAATTAAAAAATAATTACGTCAGAAATTTTTCATGGCCCAATTTTTAATGTCAAAATGTCAAATTCCAATTGTACATTTTCACGTGTACAATTTTGTAACTGAAAGACAATCTGAAATGAAAAACAAAATCGTTTGAAAATATCACGCCGTCAAGTTGTTTCAAAAAATGAGGCCATGAGGTGAAATTCAAACTTGTCAAAATTTGAAGTAGTAACGTGTATGCCGCCAATCACTGGCGACCCCTCCTGTCAGAAGAAAATGTGAAGAAACATGGTGCAATTACAACGCATGGCAACAAAAAAATAAGTCCCACTTGACGATATCGGCACCTCAAAAAGTGCGAAACAACTGATAGTGTTGGTTGATAATTCGCAACGTAGTGATAAATGTGATGGTCGTATTAACACAATTAAGTGTGATTGAATGCACGCGTGTCACCTTTGCAAAATCGTACAAAATCGATCGATTCGGCACGTGAAGGGATGCCAGTGAGGTTAGAGTGATATCGTACAAACTTTAGATGCGTTGAAAAGAAGAAAAACACTTGACACAATCGTGATCAGTCGCCATGAACAAATTTAGGATTGAAGACATTGACCTTGACGATCCGAGGTTTCGGATTAAACCGTACCAACAAATGGTTTCGTCTTTGACAGGAGCCCTTATCACCTCAGTCTTCGGTGAGATTCAAATTACGTTTTCTCTTGAATTTGAATTGTTTTGAAAATAAATCATCACAGCGATAATTATTTAACTCTTTAAGGATAAGGATAAAGAAAGATAGTACGTTTGTATTATTTTGGACTGTTATGTTATGTATTTTTTAATATGACTAGACATATTTTGTAATCGTACTTTTTTGTATTACCAAAATCAAAAAGTCCAATAATTTTGATATTACAACATTCGAGATTAAAGGGTTAAATGAATTACTTATTCCTCTGTTGACTTTTGATTCAAAAATTGAGTAATTGATACGATTTTGTTATTACAGTGACACCACTTGACGTTGTAAAGATACGCATGCAGGCCCAACAGAAAGCGATGCTGTCAAATAAGTGTTTTGTATATTGCAATGGGTTGATGGACCATTTGTGTTCCTGTACTAACAATGGCACTGTTGCCTGGTTAAAAGCCAATGGGAAATTTAACAATACTTTGGTACGTAACAACATATTATATAATTAATGATCATTTTAACAAAGTTACATTAACTATATCATTTTAAATTGTTTCAGGACGCGTTCATAAAAATTAGTAAAAAGGAAGGTGTTTCAGCCCTGTGGAATGGTTTGAGTCCGACCTTGACTTTGGCACTGCCAGCAACAGTTGTTTATTTTGTTACCTATGAACAATTGCGATTATTTTTTAAGGTAAGACTAATCAATGACTTTGAATTGTATTGGTGATGAGATGATTGTTTAACAGTCGATTTTTTGATTTGTAGGATACCTACAATAAACATCATAAAAATGCGACCGATGTGAAACAACCTTTGTGGATACCAGCTCTTGCTGGCGGCGGAGCACGAATTTGGACTGTGATATTTGTAAATCCATTAGAATTAATTAGAACTAAGATGCACTCGCAGAAATTAAGCTATTCAGGTAACAATATCAAAAGCTAGCATTCAAATGTTAGAATTACTTTGAACAGTATTAATTTTATGAATGAAATGGATTTTATAAATGAAATGAATTTTATGAATTGATTTAATAAGTGAACAATAAATTTGACACAGAAATGACAGAAGCTATGAGAGAAGTTCTTAGACGGAGAGGTATTCAGGGACTCTGGCTCGGTCTTGGTTCGACGTTACTCCGCGATGTTCCATTCAGTGCGTTATATTGGATGAATTACGAATACACGAAAGCAGTTTTCTTCAATTCACAAACCACTTTTGCAGCTAATCTGATAGGTGGCGCTGTTAGCGGAGCGGTAAGACTGTTTAAAGTTCTATTTTTATTTACATCTTATTTTTAAATTGAATCTTTCTCGAAATTGCATTAATTTTGAAACTCAATTTTCAGCTGGCAGCAACTTTGACTTTGCCCTTTGACGTCGTGAAAACGCATAAACAAATTGAAATAGGAGAGAAACAAATATATACAGGTCATAGTAAGATCGATGTTCAGTCAAATTTTTTTAAAGAAATTTTTCTTTGCCATTTTGAAGTGTTAATTGTTTTTTCTCAAACTCTGAACCTTGTTTTTTCACAGACACTCCAGCATCCACCAAAAGCACTTGGGAAATACTTCAAAAAATTTATCGACAAAGCGGAGTACGCGGTTTATTCGCAGGCATCACGCCGAGAATCATAAAAGTTTCTCCCGCCTGTGCAATCATGATCGCAACGTTCGAACAAAGCAAACAATTTTTTGGCTTGTATAACGCCAACCGGCTACTCAATCTAGACGAAAATCTCACCCGCATAGATTGCAAAAACAACCTCTAGTTACACTGTAAATAATCATTTGTCCCCAATATACCAGCAGGGTGGACTTTTTTAATACAAATATTTATTTTGAAAGGCGATCAAATTTTTAATAAACTTGTTACATAAACGATTCAACTTATTTTACACCTGAGACCCCAATATGAACCGCGAAATTTCGAACCGTCCGACTAACGCCATCTGTCAAGCGGAGTCTCTGCGGTTCCCTCCTCTCTCCCTTGCTTCACCTCTCCATCTTGACGATGTACAGTTGAGAACGCTCAAAACATTTTTGATTTAACCTAACGGGCGTAATGTCGATGAAAAGGAGAGAAAAACCTTCTTGCACTAATTTTTGTGTTTATAAAAATTCTCCCCGTCCATCAAAATGACTACAAGTCGTTCAAATCGATTCAATACTTCCAAGGAAAAGTATATTGTGGGGAGATAAAAGGAGATCAATGTCAGATCATGTTCATCTCCTAGCGGATGTTATTTCACCAACGTATCTGACGGGTAATTAAAATTCCAATCATTAAGATAATTTTGCGATATCCAATAATAAATGCAATCTCACAATTTCGTAAATATTTTTGTAACATAAACAATAGAAAAATGAAACTAAATGAAAAAATCAAACAAAAACATAACATTAAAAGAACAGTTACACAAGTACTCATAATTACAACAAAGGTCTTTTAAATTTTATCAAAATCATTTTTATAGTTTACAGAAAAAATTGAAAGATGGGTGCTGTAATGGATCTGACAATAGAAGCGATGCGGAGCAAGGAAGAGGCAAAACTGAAATCGATCCTGGCAGCTCTTTGGCATCTGTCATCAAACTCGGACGACACGAAGGCTGAGATTTGCGCGGTGGAAGGTGCTCTGGCATTCCTGGTTGACATGCTAGATTATGAAGCACCTTCGAAGACGTCTGTCGTTGCAGAGAACGCCAGTGGTGTGCTGAAAAATGTCTCGAGCCATGTAGCCTGTCGTGACGATTACAAAACAATCCTCAGGGAGAAACAGTGGGTCGCCGTGCTGCTCAGGCATCTGAAATCAACGAGCACAGTTCTCGTGAACAACGTTTGCGGCACAATCTGTAACCTTTCCAAATTCTGTTCTAAGGATCAGCAGATCCTGTGGGATTCGATCTTGGACTCGCAGTCGATGCCTGTGTTACAAAATTTGTCACAATCCAAGCACAAGGGGATCTCGACGAACGCTTCGGTTTTATTGAGGAGCTTGCTTGGAGCTAAATGTCACAATAGCAACATGATGGGACTTAGCATGACGAATGTCATTCCAACTTACAACGTGCCGATTGTGCAAAAGGATATCAATGTCAATGTGAGGACGGATAAAGAAAACGCCAGGGCGATGAAGAGGACTTTCAATAAGGAAATTACGTATTGTGCAAATCAGAGTTACATGTCGATAAATACGAGGTCGGTGGACAATTATAAGATCATGAACAACAGGCCGGATGTGAGGTTCCAAAGTGTCTCGGAGAAGGTGGACCAGAGGAAGATTAAGTACTGTGCCAAGCCTAGTCTAAGAGGTGAAAATTTCAACTAGTTTAATGAATATTCTGTTGCAATAATTTTTGATATGAAAAATTTATCATAGGAACACAAATTTGAGGGTCAATGCGTTTCAATGCCTAAATAACTCTTTAATTTTTATAATTGAAATTAGTACGAAATATTAAGCAAAAAGTGCGACCAAAATGGCTATAAACTGAAGTTTACATTTTGTACATCGTTTATTGATATTTATTTATTTGTTTGAAATTAACGGGTGTACACCCTTAACAATATTATATATAATAAAATAGTAAACTTTTCATATGTTATTAGTGACTTTTCACCTAAATAACAATTATAAGTTATTTAATTATAAGTTAAATGTTATTTTTATTTTTTTTTTCTATTTTGACATAACTTGAGTGAAATTAAAATCATTGATTGCAGATTATTAATAGTGTACAATAAATTTTCTGGCCACACCTTAACTCAACTAAAAATGATCAAATTTAATTAAAATTAAATAGCAAAAATGTTTTCAGATGAAAATTACGATGCTCGGAAAGTGAAAGAGATGGCTCGAACACCAGTTCCTGTCAACTCCCCATCGGAAACGGACAATTTCATTAGATTGCGTGCTTGTTCATCACCAGTTGACGAAAACTCTCCACCCAACGAACTGCTGGACAACACCAGCGAGCCATCCAACGTTGTGATAAACAAAATCCCACCGCCTTACGCAAAGCCACGCTACTGTTCCAATTATGTTCAGAATGGATCCGCGCGTCGTTCGCCGATATTCGACATTGCGCCCGAGAAGGCTAACACCTCATTCGACGAGGACGCCAACGACCAGCCGATAGATTACAGTAAGAAGTATGTCGAACGCAACGCACCTTCAACTGTGATAGAACCCCGGCCTGAGAGGAGGCCCAAGAAAGAGTACGTACAACGAAGTAAAGTCAACCTGTTTGGTGACTACGCCGAGACTGACATCGACCAGCCAACGAATTACAGTTTGCGCTACGCCGAGGACGACACCGACGAGGACGAGAAACCAGAGAGGGAATATTTTGCGACCGAGCAGGAGGATACGGTTCAGACCTACTGCACAGAAGGCACTCCTTATCAGACACCGCTGGCCTTTTCTACGTCCACTTCCATGTCGGATCTACGAGAAGCAAAAGATACGAAACGGCCTAAGGAGCCGAAACAAAAACAAGTGCCTGTTTTGAGCATCAAGGTGACTGCGAACTGCGACGAGCCTTGTCCACAAGTTTCGACGCCTAAAGAATCCAAGGACCTGGTTTTGAATCTGGGGATCATGTCGCCCGAGAAGCCTGTCAATTATTGCGAGGAAGGAACTCCTGGGTACTTTTCCAGAGTGAGTTCTCTGAGCTCGCTAAACAGCGCCATGGCTGGCATGAACATCTCCGTGGAAGCGTCAACGGACAAAGTTGAGGAAGCCCTGAATGACAGTATCGATAGTGAGAAAGTGGTGGAGGAAAAGGCGATGGAGAATTTTAAAACTGGCGACCACGTGGACGGTCCCTTGGATCCGAAAATTGCTTCCTCCGGAGACAAAGAAGTTGCTAAGACCGTTTCCTTTGGGACCGACGGGCTTTGTAATGAAACCCCACTCATGTTCTCCCGTTGCAGTTCGCTGAGCGACTTGAGTGGGTTCGAGCAACATTCCATCCCCGAGGACCGCAGTTCCATTTACGATTTCAGTCGCCGGACCAGCGGTCTTATCTCGCCCAGCGAGATTCCTGATTCTCCCTCGCAGACAGTGCCGCCCAGTCCGAAGCACCACAAGTCTCCCTCTGGGGAATTCAGTCGTAAGTCACTCGAGGACAGATCGTCTGCGAGGAACTCCCTGACGATCAAACCATTGGTGGCGATGCGCAGTATTTTCGAGGACGAGATGGCGACGTACAAGGAGGAATCCACGCCCGTTGTATTTTCCGCGGCCACCAGTTTGAGTTCGTTGACCATCGACGATGACATACCCAGGGTTTTGGATGACCTCAAAGACAAGGTGGAGGAATCCTCGGAACAACCTGAGGATAACCAAGAGGAGAGTATCGAGAAGACTGAGGAGCCACAGTCGGACAAGGAGCAACAGATCTCTGACGACGAGGACGACGAGGACATCCTTGCGGCTTGTATAAACATGGGCATGAGAAACAACAGGTACCGACAGTCCTCGAAGAAGTCTCATAAGCCGGCTGGTCCAGCTCCACCCATACCTCCAGCACCTTTTCCGAGGTACCAACCTTCCAATTTGGCAGACAGCACGAAGTCGTCCCCCGGTCCAAAATCCAAACCAGTGACTGAAAACGTGTCTCCAGACACCATGCATATTTACTGCACGGAAGACACGCCTGCAGACATCTCTCCCTTTGGATCCCATTCGAACCTCTCTGCTCTGTCCCTGGCGAGTATACCGGACTATAACGAAGACCTGGCAGCGGACCAGGACAAAGTTCTAGAAGAGGTGGAACGTAAGGGCGAACTTTCTGACGAAAGCTCCAACCTTTCTGGCGACGAGGAGAAGCTCCTTGATAAGTGCATCCAGTCTGGTATGCCTAAGAAGAGTCAGACAAAAGCTACTTGTAGCAGACCGGCTGAGATTCCCGTGAAGAAGTGCAAGGACGAGTTCAAACTTTGCGGGACACCTTCCACTTCGCCTGTGGAGCCTGTGCCGGAACCGTCAGCGCCTTCTGTGCTCTGTCAGTACACCACGCCGGTGCCGGAGATCGAGACGGAAATTTTTGACGACAGCTCGAACCATTCGGAGGACGAAGCCATCTTGGCCGAGTGTATCAAGTCGGCCATGCCCAAGGCTGCTAGCACACTGCCCGTCATTCCGCGACTGTCACCAGTTGTTGCCAAGTTGGCGCCTGTCACGAATGGCGAGTCCAACTTGTGCAGCTGCCCCACAGTCTCACCACTGCGGCCTAGTTACCTGCCACCCAAACGGATGGAACCTTCCGAGGACAGTCTCAGTATCTCAGAAGAAGAGGAGGATCTGATGCTGGCGCAGTGCATCAAATCGGGGATGCCGAAAGCGCATAGCACAACCAAGACTGCGAAAAATTGGAAGAAAAGTTGAAGATTGGATGATTTAAGTGTTTAGTATTTATTTGAGTAATTCTTTTGAGAGTTGAACAAGTTGATGAATTTTGTTGAGTTTAAAAAGCTTAACGAACTGTATGGGTTTGACAAAGTCGTTTTTTTTTTCAATTGATATTTTTATCAATATTTGTTAATAAACAAGGTTTGCTTTTTATTAAAGAAAGAAAAAATTTGAAATTGTTTGTAATGATATTTAATTAAAAGAGAAAACAGTTTCATTTATGGAATCAATGAAAATTAAATATGTCGATAAAAACATGGCAAACTCGAAGTAATTATGTTATTTACAATAAATGTGCTTGGCACTCTTTTTCGTTGGCAAATTAAATGTTTGCAATGTTAAAATATATTATAAAATATTTGTCCATGAAGAAAGCAATGTCATTAACGGTTCATAATTGAAAATTATTAATGTTTAAAATCTGTTACAAATTATTATGAATTATGAAAAATAGTAATGAAAATGTCCTGAGTTTGTCAAATCCACATGGTGAGTTTCGGGAAATTTCGAGATATTGTGCGTTAAATGTTACCAATTCGAGTCGCACCCTCAACTGTTACATTTTTTGCTTGTTTTATATATTTATAATTTTAGAGAGGTGCTAGGGATACTCGAAAGAAATTGTAAAAGACAAACTGTAGCAATAAACATTTTCTATCGACCTCCAATAAAAGAGGAAAAAAGACACGAATTTGCACATGAGTTGTTTCATATAGAAAAACACTTATCTACTTTCTATAACAAATAAAACCATCAAAATCTATCGCCTACTTTTGCTTGACAAATTCTTTTATTTGGACCAATCAACATGCCAATCATCATGAAGACGAATCGTCGTTAGTCCTTCCTGTTTACTTTCTCAAAATCTCGCTAACCCAGTTGGTCCTCGTCAGTCGATACATTGTACCACGGACTTATAATAGTTTGATCTGTGACAATTTCTCCGACAGGGTAATCAGCTGTATTTTATGTCTGACCTTCATAACAGCTAGGATGTCAAACTTCATTAGCCTGTCATTTGTGATCCAGAAATGTATTATAATAATGATTAAATCACGAAGGAGGTGGATCCCTCACGTACGCACATTTCAAACGAAGATTACGCGTTTATGTTTGACGGAGCATAAAAATTGTCCGCCTTAAACCGCTACCCTTTGAAAAGTCTTAGTACCCGCGACGACAGCCTGACCCATATTCATGCGAGCATAAATACTGTGAAATTATTTTGCGCGGAAACACTTGTAAGAAAACAACACTCGAATCATTTACGTTCGTGCGTCTGCAAGATCAGTGCAATGACAGTGAACAGTTCTTGACTTCCATTTTTTTCTGGTGCTGCTAAGAGGTACCTCCTGATTCATTTTTTTTCAGTTTCCATTTGAAGAACTTTTGAATTGCGACAAAAAAAAAAAAACAAGTTTTAAACTGGAATCTGTTTCGTCGATAGATGAGGCTATTATTTGTTCTGCATCTGGTTTTCATCGGTGCGGTTTTTGCGAAAGTTCAGCCGCGGGGTGAACTCACGCAATGGTTCACACGACTCAAGACCTTGACAAAGGACTGTCCTCGGATCAGCAAACTCAACTCAAAGGACGACTTTTTGCAAACGCTAAGCCACTGTTTACAAAGTCGTGCTTTTTTAGCTTTGGACAACCTTCTGTCCACTGACGTCATCACCGTGGTCGATGGGATTGATCTGGTTTGTCTTAAGGCCAACAGCAACTCGACGGAGGAAGCGAGGTAGCATGTTTATTTACAAAAGAAAATTCGCGTTTAAAATTAGATGTCGATTATGGACTCGATTTGTTTTCTTTCAAATTCTTTTTATAACAAGCCGCTGAAAATTGAATCGATCGGAATTGGCTTGCAAAAGTGATGAAGTGTTTGGGTGTCTGTGTCGCGGTCCTTTACTAATCATGAGATTTTGTTTTGCAGTAAATCTGTCGATAGATCGAGAGACGGTGAGAACAAAACGTTCGGCTTGAGTGTATTGCAGCGGATAGCCAAAGTTTTTAAGACACACGTTCTAAAAATTGATATCGACAGACTGACAAAATCAATTTATCTCAAAAATTCTGATCCAGTTATTGAAGGTAACATTTTTAAGTCAAATCATATCACGCCTTTTTTTTTTTGTTGGTTACACAAGTTTTTAAATTAGTTTTTTTATTTTCATTGAACTTGTTTATATTTGGTTTGGTTTCAATGAACATTTCTGTTTGATTTAATTTTACATTTTCAGGAAGAAGGCGTAAAAAGCGTAACAACCTAATGCCCCTGATGGCAACGGGTCTCCTGTTGATGGGATCTGTGTTGGTTCCAATGGGGTTCCAATTTCTGGCAGTTCTGGGTGGTAAAGCATTGCTTCTGTCGAAAATGGCACTTCTACTGTCCAGCATACAGGGTCTTAAAAAAGTCGCTACTAGTGGCATGAATTATGGTTTTTATTCAAACGGGCCAGATCAGTGGCATGAAAGGAGTCATCCGGAACCTAATGTATTATTCCATCCGCCTCCACCACCGCCCCCATCATACACTACTTTTCACCACCATCACTAAACTATCAAATCCCTGACTAAATCCATCATTTTTTAACAGATAAAAAAACCTGCTAAAAGAAACATCATTCTGAAAATTAAAAAAAAAAATTATTCTGAATCATGTTCATGTTGTATAAATGTGAGATTGTGTGAAAGAAAAATATTTATTTATTTATTTAATGTAGATTATTTATATGGAAGTATAAATTGTTGTTGAAATAACATGTTTAAAATAAAATGTACGAAATAAAATTGTTAAACAAGAATGTATAAAAGGAAGAATAAAAAGTTTACTAAAATGAATGGTGTTAAATTTGTTAGGATGTTGTACATCAGTACGCAAGACAACATCGCGCATATATATCGCATATATCTATTATCGTCTATATAGACATCGCGTTCCAGAATTCAGCCGCGCTACGGCGCACTTGTTAGCGTTGAGCGTCTGCGTCTATCGATGTTCACGAGCAAATGTCAAGCGCTGACTCTGCTCACGGGTTACTTTAATTTGCCATCGCAGTGAAAATTCAACGAACGATGGAGATACCAAGACCCTGCAAAGGTAGGAACCAGGCTTACACCATCGGCCCGAACTTGCTCTCGGCTTGTCATTCCATTGCCCTTGCAAATCAAGTGTTTGACACTTCTCTCTCGGCTTTGTTTGTCTAAGGTTAACGCGAACTGTTTTCGCGAAACAAACAACCAGTCGTGCTCACGTTTTTGAACACACTCTCGTCTGGTCTTGAGGTTTTCTTTTTTTGACAAGTCAAAAGGTGAAAGATACACGACCTGGCAGTATTGTCGTTACTTTATTTGGGGCACATGAATTATTCATGGGGAATCTACTTGAGAATCGAATGTTTCGTTTCTGACATTCTAACAATCATACTTTGTTTATATTTATTTGCACTTCCTTTAAGTTACAGTTCAAACAATCAATCTAATGGAATGTCAATGGCAAAAACATGAATTACAAAAATGGATCAACATTTTTGCGACTTTCAAACTGGATCAATGAACTCTGATTAAGTAGTTTCTAAACATAGCTCTTGGCTTAGAAACAAAATTTTATTTTTCGGTATGAAAAATGAAGTTCATCGTTCAATTGAACAACCAAATTGCACCGTTTAATCAAGACAACATTTTTGTACAACACTTAATGGTGATTTGATTTCTATCGAGATTGAGATGATCTCGCCAAATGAATTTCTAACCCTTCAATTATTAGAGTTAATAACTTGGGTTATGCTGTAATTTCATACGGTAAGGGCTTATCAGTCAATTTGATTGCGTTGCATTGTTAGTCTGGATTGAAAGGGATTATAATACCATGATGTTTACCATAATTGCACACCAACATATTCATTTACAGATCTTTAAAATTACACGTCGTACGAAACGGATACAACAGGGCAAAAAATGTATCTCAATAAAAACTAAACGATAGAAATGAGAGGGAAAAAAAGCGCACACTTATCTGCGCCTTTAATTTATTCCGGAAATATAACTCATTCTGTATCTGCAATTTGCAAGTGAATCTTTATTTAGTATTTCATTCATGCTATTTGTGTGACTCTTTTTGCATCTGAAATTAATCTCAACGCTTTCGTCTGTACCTTTGGATTTTCAAATTAAACTCGACCATTATTCTGTTCCAAAAAAAAAAAAAAGTAAAGAAAAAAACATACAAACAAACAATAAAACAGATGACAATTATTTCAATGAGGAGCGACACTTTTTTATTGACTGTCTTTTAATAATTTTTTTTCCAGTCCTCTGTGCACGCTATTTGAAGGTATTTAAAAGGATATACATAAAAACGAAAAAACTGTCGTTCTCAATTTACTTTTTACAATATATTTAAACGAAACATCAAGACTAATGAACAACTGTGTCGATTTGAATTAAAAATTAAATCCAATCTCTTAAGGGAGTTTGAAAAAAGCTTTTGTTTTGTTTATTTTGGTCGCAAAATTTTGAGTGCAATATTTTTAGACGAAGTTCGTAAGTAAAAACCATTTTCATGATACAAATTTAAAACGTGTCAAGAAAAGAATTCTTTGACTGAAATGTTCAAATTGAACATTTGAAATATTATTTCTTGATTTGTGAAAAATTGTGAAGAGCCGGGGACAAAAGAGCGGAAAATTGGTGTTCAGTAAACCTGACATAATATTGAAGAAACATGCGGACGGCGGACGTTGAGAGAACAATGATCGAGAAGGCAAGTCGGGAACAATGGAACTGCACGTTTGACACTCATATATATGTGAATATGTAGAACATGGTAATATAAATGAGCAAAATTGGTTGATTACACTAAATGCAACGATTTATTATTCAACGCTGAATAAACCAGTTGAACAGTTTTGGCATGAAATTCCGTCACACGCACAAAGCGCTGTTTTTATTGCGAGAATAAAAATTAATTGCCACAAACCCATCGACATTCATTCCCATCCTTCAGACGCGCGACAAATAAATCTAATCGTCCATCTAATATGTTTTCTGACTCCCAACCTAATTTTTCAATCTATTTTTTATTTATTATTATTAAACAATTTAAAAAATCGACAGTCATTTTGAAAAATGTGTCACATCTTCAGGTCTTCAGCAATAAAAAAAACCAATCAAATTCATTACAAAATTTGTTATAATTAAAAACTTGATTTATAAATCATTTTTCAATATAAAATAATAAAATAAAATAAATGTAAATGTATAAAATGTGTATTCATAATCCGCAATCAAACGTTATTGAATAAAAATGCAATCACCGGTGCAATTTTTCAAACTTTTATTTTTCAGTAGAATTTTAAAAGTTAATTAAAACCACGATTAGATCCTGATGAAAAAAATTAGATCAGACCGATTAATTCCGGTCGATTTCTGCTGGGAACCAGGATTCCGCATATTTACGTTCATTTTTAGTGGGAGAGTTCGGGTACACGCGTACGGGGACCGACTTATGAGCAAACGAGCGTTCGTCTGTTGCCAGTACTCATCGCGCTATGCAATACGTACGGTGATGCGCGTTGGACTTTGAAGTGCAAACTGTCCTTCCCTGCAGGTCCGCTTTTTCGTTCCAACGGATAACAATTTTTTTTCAAATGTACCGCAAGAAAGGACGGAAAAATAAAGCATCAAATGTGGTCAAACATTCCAGTGAGTTTTCGTCGTTTTTTTTTATCACTGTCGATTTTGTGATGTGTAAACAAACCGTGAAAAAAAAAGTTGAACGCGAAAATTGTGAGGACGATTGAAAAAATTTGATCTCAAATTTTTTGAGTTGATTGAATTTTGATTGATTGAAACTTTGGTCCCGATGCGTTTTGCGAAGAAACTTTGTTTCATCGCGCAGCTGTAAACAAGGGAGACAAAGAAGCAGTTCCTTGACATTGAGTTCGTTCACTTTCTACGCAAGAGCAAACCTTGACAGAAAGACATTTGGTGCACGCATGTGGAAATAAGTTCGCAAACTTTCAGTTGGATTTTGTTGGCAAAAAATTGTTTTTCAAAAAATGATAGTTGAAAGAAAAGACTGTTGAATGTGTTTTAAAATTCCTCTGTGGCTTGTCATGTGCAAATAATGAAATCACTAATGAGCTCATAGTTTGACATTTTATGTGTCTCTCTTTTGTTTAAATTTGTCATTGCAAGAGGAAAAGAGGATCGATTGGACGAACGAGATTGATTATTCAAATGCATCTTGATGATTACATCTGCGATGAGAAACAAAAAGCAAAGTAGAAAAAAAAAGTTTAATGATCGCTACACACGTCACGTAAAATCATAAAGAAAAATGGAAAAATGCATAACAGTGTTGACTTTTTTTTTCTTATTATTCTAAGGCAATGCTGGCCTTTGCGACTCATTATTTGTTATTCCATTTATGAACTTTGGCAAAGATTTATTTCAACACTTTTTGCGACAGTGGAAAACAACGTACCATATAAGCTTTTCATTTACGAGAAATATCGGCCGGTCATTTGAAAAAAGGACTTGATTGTAAACACATGTTGCTGAGAATTAAAATTTTATTGAACATCAATCTCGTTCTAGAAAAAAAAGGTCATTCGTGTCAATCTCATCTCGATTGCGATCAATGTGCGAGCATTTAAAAATTCTTCCTCGTGAATTATAAACAACATAGTCAACCAAAAAGAAACGAAACCGATAGAAACGCTGACACTTATATGGAGTTTAATATCAAAACACGTTTAAATTTAATGCCGTGAATTTTCCACCAAACAATTTACGATCTTGGCAAAATATTTAACTGATCGTAACCCAACATTTCATTGAAAAACGAATGTCGAGTAAATTTACAACATGATTGTAAAAACAAGTGATGGTGTTGTAAATTTATAATGTGCATTCAAATTATTTAGCATAGTTTTGCATAAAAATGTAAATGTCATTTCACAGGATACTCGAGTAAAATTAAAATTTTTTATAATAATATTAGAATAATTTGGTGTTATTTTACGTTGAAATTTATTTTTTGTTACACTTGGCAGTGAATTAATTGATGGCATTGTTTTATTCCAATTATTATTAATTATAAAATTAATGTTATTTTTGTCGCATCGAGAATGAATAAAAAGTTATATATCATACTGGAAAAGATACTATATAAGTATCTTTTCCATTATAGTATATAAATTAAATTGTATAATTTTTAATTTAAATAATTTTTATTAGTACGATTTATATATTATATTATATTATATTATATTTAATCATTTCATTCAAGAATTGCAATTAGCAAGGATTATCCTTTGGAACCTACTCAACAAATTATTTTGCTTTTCAACGTACAAGTAGAGCTCAGAATTTGAAAAATCATGAACAAAGTGTAAAAAATTGAAAAAAGCATTCAAGCCGTTGTATTATTTGAAAACGTTTGTATATTTTAAAATGCAAATACGTCGAATAAACAGTGAATAAGTGTACGAGAGAGAACTGGACAAACAATTTCTTTAGATGTGCATTTTTTTTCTACAAACCGGAAATGAAATTTTGTAAGCGGAAGAGGATGGCTTTGTGAAGCGGTACTTGGATGCAGCTAAAAATATAATCACATTGTGGGATATGAGGTCGTGAGCTCGATAGGTTAATTGGTTTTCTTAGGGATAGAATTAGATACTTTATAAGCGACCTTGCATCGATTCCCATTTATTGTTTATTTATCTGTATCTGACACAGTTGCTTTTCAGCTTGCGAGACAATGAGAGGTATTGGTTTGGTTTGATACCATACACGTTTTTGTACAAAGTGCATTGCACTTCTGATAAGATCGGAATGATTACGTGTGGTATTGATTCCAAAACAGGGACAATTAAAAAGGAAATATGTAGTCTTTTTCATGAAGCAGGGCAGTGTCTCTGGCCAAATATGAAAAAAAAATTATACACAAAATTACTGTGTCTACTTATCTCGTGATAACAGATACGAATTTTTTATTCGAAATGCGTAAAAATAATAATAAAAAATACCACCTTTTTGAACGTATTGTTTACAGCTCGTCGAATCAAGCAAAACAAACAAAATTTTAAACGGTACTAAATTTAAATTTATGGTTGGTAACAAATTCATTGTGAAAACAAGATGTTTTCTTTTTATATAAAAATTGTTTTTAGCTCGACTATGTCATCAGCGATAATTTAGTTTCAACCAATTTTTCAGAATTGTTTGAATATTTTTTACTATTTCGCAAATTGTTTAAATTTTCAATTTGCAAATTGTTTAAATTTACAATTTTATGAAGTTGTGAATATACCGTGTTGCACTATTGATATATGTTCATTGCGTCAGTAGATTATAAAAGAAAAAAGTTTTATAAATAAATTTTGATAATATATCAATGATATAAACGAACGTGGTTCATTCGTGGAAGATATTCGTTTTTCTGTAAATTTCAATTACTGAGTATTGGCTAAACTACGCATAATTGGAGTTCGATCATATATTTATTACGAAGTGGAATTACTTGAAGATCGAAACAGTATCGATAATAATTTTTCTTTAAAAATGTTCTACGTGGATATTTTTCGGTTTTAAAGTATCTGGGGAAACTGTAAACAAATATTAATAATAATTGACCTAATGAGAATCTTCATCCATATTGATATCCCATTTATATATTGTTTATTGTACAAAGAAAATTATATTAAAAATTGTTAGTTAGATTGTAAAAGTTTGCTTGATTAAAAGATGAGATTCCTAATTAAAATAATGTTCAACTGCTTCAATTTATGCGTTTTTATCTTTGAATGAAAATGAAATATTGCTCTGACTTTAAACTGACTTCACTTTTTTAATTAAACATTCATCATTCAAAATGTGAGATATCCAATGGAATTGATAAGTGATGCCAAAGAAATACAGTTTTTGCTTTGTCCTCTTGAGTTTTTTCACATCACAGTTATACCGTTTATTAAGAATTTTCAACGTACAGTAGGAAAGGTAAAATAATAAACGACCCCGAAAATTGGTTTTGTTCAAAGTGTGATAAAGAAAAAGAAACCTACCACTTCGCACCTTAGCAACAGCGTGTCAAGCAGATGACAAAACAAATTCCTGTACATTTTCCGAGTGACTTTTAAAGTTCATATTATAAACATAAAATTTGTATAGAGAAACATTTTTTTGAAACATTATTAACATTGATCCTGTCCGTCATGGAAATATAACGAAATGATTGAAGTGATTAATAATAAATGTTTTATAACAAGGTTTCATGTGGGCGGTAAAAGTGAAAAATATTTAAATCAATAAGAAATGAGATGAAACTAACTTTTTTCATTTTATGAAATAATTTTTTTCCATTTCTGCATGTTTTAAACTTGAACTATTTTAAAGTTTCAAGTTTACAATATTTTGCAAAATGGTAAAAAAAATTTTTTTAAATATTTGAAATTATTGTATTAACGCAGATGACAATCATGAATGTTTACAATTTTTTTAAAAGCTACGATGAAATGAAAAACTGTATTTGCAAATAACCTTTGAATCCAAATTTTTTGTTTGTCAAACTAAATAAACGATGAAATATGTATCTCACCATCAAACAATGTCAAACAAATTTAGTTATCAGATATGTCGCTCGCGAATGCAAACGTGCGAAGTTTCACCCCCGCGGACCCTTTTGGTATATCAACAGTTAAGTGAATATTATTAAATTATATTAAAATATACTTTGCCGTCCTCAATAAAACAACTTAATATTAATATTTCGTTATAACTTTATTCTTTCATTTCTTAATGAGTTAACGTGTACTTTAAATCAGATTATAATCATGGACGACCGCAATCACCTTGAACAACTATAAATACAAAAAGGACGAAACTGATAGAATTGTCGAAGAAAAGTTTAACTTAATTTTTTGTTAGAAAATTAAACACTTTAACGTGTTATTTCTATCTTTGCTGAAATAATTGAATTAAAACACATCACATAAACGATGTCGGACAAATTCAACTACCAAGTATTTTAAATTTAAACAAATATATCCTCAGAAGGACGAACAATTTTTTTTCATACTTGGCCATGCTTTTCAGTTCTACTGAATCTACTGGGAATTTGTATTTCAATCCACATTTTTATTCTACAAATCAAACAAAAATGATAAATTATTTTCGTTTGATTTGTCAACGGGTTTGATCCTGTTTCAAAAGCAGAGGGTAATTTGGTACGACAAAAGGAAAACTCTCGAACGTCTGATAAAATACGATTAGAATCTTGAATATTTGACATCGAGGTATATTTAAAAACAATTCTTTATCTTGCTCGTGGATTTTGTTGGTTTCATTTTATATCGATCGTCAAGATTCCTTTTTAACGGAGAAATAAAAGTCAGACAAAAAGCAGCTGAAAGTCACAGCTCTTATATATATATCTTATGATATGTGCATCATCAAAAAACTGTCAGTCCAATCCGGGATCTTGTAAACGTTTAAACTAACGACAAACATTTCATTCTCTTTCCATTTGTTTGACGCATGATTGAACTATCTGAAAATCAAACATTTTTCTGTTTTTCAGTTTCCAGCAGCTTTCCAAGCGAGGGCGCAAAAAATCAAACACCACCGACGCTGCTATCGAGCTTGAGAAGCGTGCTCTTTGTAATAGCCACAGTTGTTATTGGATTAGCCGCTGTTTGTAATTCTCTCACATGGTAAGCACGATTAACATGAGCCATAAAATCATCGAATTTCAACCAATACATAATAACCCATTCATTCAAAGTCTAATCCAAATTCATCATCCCTAATCGACCCTCAATGAAACAACAAAAAGTTTCCTCACAAAATAAGACAAAACCGATTATACATTCAAATTTGCATTTTAATGACGAATTTACAATTTCAGGCACCTGCAAAGATTCTGGGGCGCTTCAGGCGATTTCTGGCAGGCACAATGGGATAAAATACTCAACACCCTAGGAGATGACCCCATCACGCTATGGGTTTTTGGTAAAACCATTTTACAACAATTTACAAACTAATAACTCGCAGTTACATTATGTATATCATCCCTTGTAATATTGACATTCAATATTGAAACATCTTTTGTGTGCTCATCGTTAAATACATATCAGAATGTACACCTTGCTTTTAAACTAATTCGCAAAATATTTCATCAGGATCGATGGGGTTGACATTTATCGTCTACTGGACGTTCGGTGGGGTCTACACTCTCCTGGACATAACCAACCGACCGGCGGCTCTGCGACGTTACAAAATCCAACCAGGAACTAACGAGCCGGTGGACGGAAAAGAGCTGTGCAAAGTGATCGCACAAGTACTTTTCAATCAGGTCGTAATCGGACTGCCACTCGCGTACGTCAGTTATCACTTGATGGAATGGCGCGGCTATCCTTCAGTCAAAGAACTGCCGACGTTCCACTGGGTGCTCGCTGAGATCGCCATTCACATACTCTGCGAGGAGATAGGTTTTTACTACTCCCACAGGTCAGATACCAACAATCAATAATCCAATTTTCTGATGACAAACACATGTTTTGATTGTACTCTATTCTTTTATTTTTCAGATTACTGCACAGTCGCTATTTGTACCGGTATATTCACAAGCAACATCATCAATGGACTGCTCCCATCGCTGTCACGGCATTGTATTGTCACCCTCTCGAGCACATTGGTTCCAACTTGATTCCACCTTTCCTGGGAGTTTTTCTGGTTGGGTCGCACGTCGCCACGGCCTGGCTATGGTTCTCGCTGGCTATTCTGTCTACCCTGAACGCACACTCGGGTTATCACCTGCCCTTCTTCCCGTCGCCGGAAGCACACGATTTCCACCACCTGAAGTAAGAAGACAAAAAGAATGAGATATACTTGAACTTTGAACGGGATGAGAATTTGTAAACTGCGAGAAATTCATTGCAAGAACATAAAAATAGAGCACTTTGTTCGTTTTGTTTGAAAGATACTTAGCTGGATTAACGCAGTCACATATCCTTCTGATGAAATTAAGGTTTATCTCACATTACGCTAAGCGGCTTTGCGCTTTGCGTCTCCAAACTAATTCGCTAACTCGTTTTGAATTGTAGCACTAAGAGCACACGTTGTAGTCCGCTAAAAAGCAGTCTATACCATTTTAAGTGCACAGATAAAAAAAGAAGGAGACAAACAATAATGAAAAAGAAAAAAAGAAGTTTCATTTGTAAATGGACACTGGCGTCGATTAGGAAACTTTGTTTCGATTATATAAACTCCTTGATAAACTCCTTTGATGAATTTTCAAGCACGATGAGAATACTTTGAACGTCTGAACTTTAAGTTCTTAGTTAGAAATTAATTGAACTTTCTTTGTTGACTGGTATAACTTCTTGTAAACTATAATAATCATTGATTTCTTGTTTACAAAGTATAGACAAGTTTCACGTTCAATTATTTAATTGATTCTGATTGGGATTGGTTTTTGAGAGGAAAAAATTGTTACAGGTTCAACCAGTGCTTCGGTGTGCTCGGGGTATTGGATCGTCTGCACGGAACGGATACGCAATTTCGCAATTCCAGAGCGTACTCGCGACACGTAATGATGCTTAGTCTGCAACCTCCGAGGGAGGCTTTTCCAGACGAAGTGAAATACAAGTCGAAATAAATCGGATCCCTGACGCTCCGGGACTTCGTGTTTCAAATATCTTGATACACTTTGGAGCGTTGAACCAATTCATAAGCAAGTCGTGAGAGATTTGGCGAAACGAAAAGAGGCAAACTTTCAAACAATTATGCTGTTTAATTCGACTTTGCCATAACAAAGTCAAACTGATTCAAACTTTGATTAGTAAAGTTGCTGAACAAAAACAAAAAAAAGTTGATGACAATTTTTATCAGTTTAGATGAATTTTTGTCCAATGAAGGAATCAAACACTGAATCGATTTCATTGAATATTTTTGTACCCTGACATTTACTTTACGAACTAAATCAAAAATAGATTTTGTTTTTAATCCTTCTGTGTGTTTCTTTTTATTGTACTATAGGGTTTCTGTTTTTCATCAAACATCAAATAAACTATTTAGAGGGAAAGATTATTGTTGCAAAAATTATAACAAATTGTATAGCTTCGTTTATTGTTTTCCGTTTGATCTAAATATTTTAACAACGAACAAAAAGAATAAACTCAACGTTAAGTAATATTAGACGAAAGTATTGACAGCACTCTTCCTGCATTTAGCGTTAAATAAATGTGTTTTCACTGTAGAATTCGCGTTTTCACGAAATGTTGATGGTCAATTTTTGTTTTTTCATCAAATTTAAGAAAAAAAGGCATTCGCAATGAAATTATAATCTTGAACAAAAAAAAACATGTGCAATGCTTTGGGGCATAAAGGCCTAAAATTACTGAAAAGAGACGGAATATTATTAGAACAATCTATGTATTACGTACGAACATATGATACTCATAAGGTGCAAAGTGCACGATATAAATTTTCATGACTGTGAAGCGTATGTGATATGCTACCTGAGCTCGTAAATTTACTTGGATTTCGTGGATCATGTTATAAATATGTATATATAATAAATTGTTAGGTTACACGTTTATAATAAAAGAAAACAACTATAACGAAAAACAAAAAAAAAAAAAAGTTGCAAAAAGATGATGAAACCATTTTTAAAAGAAACGTATTTTTTAAGTCGTAACATATTCACAGTTATTCTCCTGTCTCTTATACA
>JAAMPD010000209.1:72599-124765 GCA_025266255.1 Trissolcus basalis
TTTGTATTTGACTTCGATCCAAAATTTATGATCAAGAGAAGATAAAACTATATAAAACAAATCTAACAAGGACGTTCTAAAAAATAAACACAGTAGAAATATATTTATAAGAACCTGCTGTTTCTGAAGAGAATAGATATTAAGCTACACGAATTTACACGGATGTTATTTTACTTGAATTTATAAACCGGGGGAGAAATTATCGAAGCATTAAAATCTCTATGATAATTTCTCTCGTGAATAATCGTGTGTAACTCGAATATACAAATTAAATGGTGCTGAGAAGGTGGCATTAAATGGGAACATAAGCTTTGTCTATCATATCTATAGTGTACAATAAAATACAAAAAATTTTTAATTTATATATTCATATATGAAATATGAACAAAACAAATTATATATGTACACATATGCTGAATATGGAAAACGAAACAAACTAATGAATAAACTTATTGTAATATCTTGATGCATATTTAGGTTTTTCTGGTACTGCACAACTTTGTTTTTCATTATAAGTCCTATAGAATTGTTGTTATAATTGCGTCAAATAAATATGTTTATTATTTTTACACGATTAATCGAGAGTTTTGTCATTTCAAAGATGACTGCCCGATTTGACTTGTTTCTTTTCATTTTCTTTTATCTGGGTACCTTCTAGGGGTTGACTTAAATTTTATTTACGTTTCTTGCATAGACTCCTTATCAATAGTGATGCAACTTTTTACACTGTTGAAGGTCTCCGGGTCAATACAATCTTATGTGGAATGAATGTTTGTAATTTTAGATCAATTTTATTACCTCAAAAATAGAGCAATAAATCACTTTTCTTTCAAAATATAATTTACACAAAAAAATGCCATCTACATGATAATATAAACGGAATAATTTTGTTTTTAGAATAAAGATGGAACATTTTCTGCTTGGTTTGTTCTAATTCTTTCTCATATCAAAATTTTTTTTTTTATAAAACTTGGAAACTATGAAAGCAATAATATCAGGAGCAATAACATCTTTCTTTGTACGTCAAATTTTATTTTCGCAGCTAATATTCGCCGATAGAATATTATCACGACAATGAATAATTGCTAACTTTCAACACAGCGATGCAACAATCTTGCCGAGGGTGAACAAGTAATCTCGAATGGCGCAAGTTGAAATTAAAAAAAGTTTTGTCTCAAAATAATTACATACAGGCGTTCTTATTCAATTTCTGATCGCGATTGATTTTGAAACAAATGTAAATGCGTAAAAAAAATTATGAGCACTAAAATTAGTTACATTGTCGTTATTTGGTTGACGACCACTGATTAGTTCCAGTAACTGGCGATAAAAGTGAACCGTAAAAATATTTTGGCAAAAAGATTTCGGTTATCAATAATAAGTTTCTGGACACACCTCTTAAAGAAAACTGCCATTTATCTATATTCCTCACACGATACTGTTTTTTTATGATAAGCAAAGTTGCAAAGAGTTCTGACTGGACAAAAATTTAAAGCCAGTTTTTGAAATTTCAAAACACAATTGATGCTTTTTCTCTTTTGCAGTTCGTTTCAGAAGAAACAGTTTCTTTTTAAATTATAATCACAAGCTGACGCCAAGCCTATCGAGATGGTTCAACTTTTGGCTTAGATCTAATCTCTTTGTTCCACACAGACGATTCATTTTGGCAAATATATTTTAACGGAAATTTTTGTACTAGGAAAAAAAAGAATGAATGCAAAACATCAAAAATAGATGATCTTCAAGATACAAAATCAGATCGCGATTGAATCTTAATCCAAATGTAAACAAAAACTTTTTTTTGATAGAATCTTCGTTTCCTGAATTCTGATAAGCATATATTCCGATTGCTCAAGACGTTTGCTTTTGTCGAAAGGTGGCAACAAATTTTGCCGAACAAAGATCATGTTGGGACTCCTGTGGCTGGTTCGTCGCTGCCATCGGTTCATTTATTCGAAGCGGATTTTTTTTATTTTCTCTTTAAATTTGGCTGTGAAAATTAATCTTTCTTGTTAATTTCATCAGCAATGTTATCGAACGCAGCAATTGAAAAAAAAATGTTAGGGGAATGAAGCAATTTGTATTCCCTCTCCGACAAGCTCGCGATATCGCTTATTTGTGGCTTTTCGTGATTCCCCTTTCTTACGCCCTGATAAATAAAGTATTAGTTAATGCCTTCATTCGATTTCATTATTCCAGAAGCAAGCATGACTATCGACACGAGTGACGACACGCGTTATTATTTACTTTTTTGACACTTATTTTTTCCATCGGTATCGAAAATTGTTGCAGTGCGCGCTCAAACTCGTCAGTGTGTGCCCATGGAAATTCGATTTGCCTACAAAAAGGTTCCCAAATCTGCACTGCGCACACGCCGAAAACGAATTTTTTGCATTTTTAACAAGTTCAATCACAGTATAATGCGCGTCTACCCGTTACGAATTTTCATTCAGTTATTGAGTATTCATTAGATTACTCACAATTTGTTCAAAAACCAAGGAAAGATGGTGGTTGTTAAATTCAACGTAAGTAATTCAAGTTCATTGGCAGACATTTTTTCTTTTCAATTGCAAACATGTTCTTTGGGTTTGAAAATTCTCGCAATTATCGTGAGGTTTAATGTGTTTGGATCTGATGTATAATTATCAAAAATATGATTAAGGCGGGACACGCAGTTTCGCAAAGCAGACAGACGTCGCTCAAATTTGGTAGATATGTTCTTAACAACATCCTGGAGATGTTTCCAAACTTTTAATTAAATCGTTCGTGTCAGAATGAAGTTGAATTATTTTTAAATGTGATTATTTTATAAGAGGTTCTTATCAAAAACGTTGAAAAAAGTTCGTATTTCATTACTGTAAACAAACGGATAATCACGATGATGCAAAAAAAATTAAATCTATGCTGATTACGATCTGATGATAAACACTGGGTGAATTAGAAAATGATTTACGAAAGTTTAGTTTTACGATTATTCAAGTTTGGAGTAGTCGAACATGTAAATAACTTCATTCTAGTGGTTAACACGGCGCAGTGCCGTAAAATAAGTATTTTATGTTTGATGATTTTGCAGGTAAAAATTGTTCTTTCGTTTAAAAACTGATAAATTATTTGAGTTTGAAAATGAAAGTAATAATTGAAATGCCTTATCATGAGACAAGAAAATTAATTTATTTGTAAAGTGAAAAATATATTTTTGCCGTTGATTAATTGCAAAAAATACTCAGCCAATACAAAGACTTTTCACGAACGCGTTTTTATAATCAGACAAAATCAGGGTAAACTTTTTAATTACAAACAATTTTTTTTATTTTTTGCGAAATGATTTCTGTAGACGAAGTTCCACGATATTTTACAATATTTTTACTTTAAATAAAGAGACCCATCGTGATTTTATAATTGTCGAGTCAGTTCCATGATATCAAAGGTAATAAAATATACCTGAAGGAAAAAGGTTCATTTGTAGAAAAAAAAAAAAAAAAAAAGAACTATAATATCAAACCTGCGAGAATCAATTTATTTTCAATTTTGGAGAAAGAAAAATGTTAAAAATAAAACGTAAAAATTGTGTAACAAAAAACAGGATATCAGCTGATAGAAAACTGTAATTTTTATTCTGTTATTGAATTAACAAAGTAAAAAAGAAAGTTATGAGAAAATCGACTTGTTTAATGTTTGGTAAAAAATGGGTTAAAAATATCTTCCTTTTGATATCACAACATTTGACCAATTTACATATAATTTTTGTAATCAATTTCAGAAACTGACTAATATAAAAATGCATGAAGTATTTTTCATTAACATTCATTGATAACGTATCAAAAAATATTAACATTCGGTACCTTTTTGATATCTCCTTTCTTTGATAGTAAATATATTAATTATTTATCAAAGTGACGTCAATAGAATGAGGCTCAATATAACAATCAAAATCATCCGACAGGGATGATATTAATCTTGGATGTTATTAGATATTGATCTCAAGAATTATTGGATATTTTAAAATAATATTGTTTGTTTTTTTTTTTACTTTTACGTTTCTTTTTTTTTCAAGATTTATATTTTTTCGCAATGTTATTCACAATCTGAATTATTACTTTTCAGAATAACATATTTAGAGTATTTAAAACCAAGTTGCCCAGCAATATCCGATGGAAATCGTCTTTACAAGTTTCAAACAAAGAAATTCATCGGGTGGCAAGGTCCTTCAAAGTAAGTATAATATTGTTGAAGTGAATTTTGTCATTCAATGTAAAATAAAACTGAAGTAAAATAAGATGGAGTTAAGTCACGCGAAGAATTAAAATTGTAATGTTTTTTGCATTTCAGTTTGATGATCTCAACGTGAGACTCGCAGCGCCCCATGAATTGCAACACAAACCCCACGTCAAGGAGCTTTTGTTTGGAAAGTACTTTACGGATCATATGACTAAAAGTGGCATATTTTGAAGCACTTGGTGGTTGGCAAATGCCAGAAATCACTCCACTTGAGAACTTGGTACTTCACCCCGCAGCCAAAGTTCTTCACTATGCAGTGGAGGTAAGGGACATTGTTTATAATAAAAATGCAACTAGGCACAAACAATTGGGGATAAACAAATTCAACAATTGAGAACTAAATTGTTAATTAACTGTATAATATTTCGTCAAGAATGCGACATTGAGGAAAGTATTTGAACTGTTTGCCAAACAATTCGTCATCTCCATCTTCCAGTGCCAATTTACTTTATCACAGAGCAGAGTTGATTACGCAAAGCACGGATTGTTATTAATTATTACGTTTGTAGTCAGAAACGCATGAAGTGCGTTGGCGATAAAATTTTATGCGATCGATTCTTTGAAGGGTTAGGCAATTGTTTGCGTCCATGTTAGAGTCGGAAAACATCTGGATTGACCAACTTTTAAAACCTTCGGTACATCAAAACACAAATAGAATTCACTCAATCAGAACAGTTCAAACAATTTCTCGGATGTTACTGTTTAAACGAGTTCCATTAAACCATCCACTTCTAATTTAATTTTGCATTTCTCGCAGCTATTCGAGGGAATGAAAGCCTACAGAGGAATCGACGGCAGAATACGACTTTTCCGACCTGATCTGAACATGGACAGGATGAACATATCAGCCCAGCGATGCGGACTGCCTACCTTCAGCGGCGATGAGATGATCAAGTGCATACAAAGGCTTGTTAGCATTGACCAAGAATGGGTCCCTCATTCAGAGTCTTCTAGTCTTTATATTCGACCTACACTCATCGGAATAGACGTAAGAACTTGCCTCAACCTAAAAATCAAAATGAAAATTTGAAATACTTCGCTTCTTTATAAGTTAATGGAATGAGATGATGCTGATTAGCTTACCTTTTTGGACGATTGTTCCACAGCCAACGCTGGGAGTTGCAACCTCAGATTCTGCATTGCTCTACGTAATTCTGTCGCCGGTTGGATCATATTTCCGTGGCACGATGCAGGGTATCTCACTTCTGGCAGATCCTCGATACACGAGGGCCTGGCCAGGCGGTTGTGGCGATCGCAAAATGGGCAGCAACTATGGTCCGACAATTTACGTTCAAAAAGAGGCAACGGAAAAAGGATTGCAGCAGGTCTTATGGCTCTACGGCGAGGATCATCAGCTAACTGAAGCTGGAACTATGAACATTTTTATGGTTTGCATTAACGACCACGGAGGTAATTGTTATAAACGTTCAAACAAAAATCAAATTAATGAAAATAAAACAAAAGCAAACAAAATGGATTAATTTTACCTGTTGATTCTTTCAGAAAAAGAGCTGGTCACTCCACCATTGAACGGTTTGATTTTACCAGGAATAACAAGGAGTTCTATTTTGTCCTTGGCTAGAGAAGCAAACCAGTATAAAGTTAGCGAAAGAACAATAACAATGAAGGAAGTTCTGAAACTGTTGTCCAATAATCAGGTTTGTTTCCTTATTCTTTTCAGGATGGATGAAACTGTCTCCCTCTATTAATTGGAGTGTTTATTTTTGTTCACGGTCAATTTTTGGTTTTCAGCTGTTGGAGCTTTTTGGTGCTGGTACCGCTTGTATAGTCAGCCCCATCTCTTGCGTCGATTTTCTTGATGTTAAATATCACATACCTACGATAGAACAAAAGGAACCATTATTCAAGTCGTTTTTGAAAACTTTGTCCGATATACAATATGGTCATATTGACCATCCGTGGGCAGTGCCAATTGAATAGTCTTCTCAACCAGAAAAGATTGTTTAGATTCTAATTAAAATATAATCAGATTTAAAAAAAAAGTAAAGTTGTGAAAAAAATTATCCTTGTTTTTGTTTTCAAGTGTAAATTATTTTTACGAATTAAAAATTGTCTCATGTCATCCGAGATGACGTGTGCCGCAAAAATAATATTTTGTTGCTAATATGATTTTGAAATATTGGACACGAATGAAAATGTTTGTTTGTTGTAAATATTTGAATAGCTCGAAATGTTTTAATGATGTAATATTTATAAATATCTATTTGTTTTTGATGTGTTAAGTTTTGAAATGTCTAAAATTTGTAAATAAAAGTTGATTAATTTATTGACTTACGTTTTTTTGTCCTTATTGTCTTTTTATTGTATTTGTCTTTGTTACTCTTTTGTAATTTAATCGACAATAATATTATTACATTTTTAATCATAATTTTTTTTCCATCAGCATAAAAATGTTTGTTCAGTTTTCCAATACAAAAGTTTTGCAAATAAAAACAGTTAAATCTTCGTGACCTCCAAAAAATGGAACTTTTGTTTGGCGTTCAAATTTTAACCAAAAAATATCAATACGCAAAAACATTTTATATTCAATCACCAACACAATTTATATTCAATCACCAACACAAAAATTTATAATCAGTATTAAAATACCTGAAAATATCAATATATCTCTCCTTCTGCTGCTTTTTGATTTAAAAAATATTTCCCGACGAGAGCTTACCGCTCGATTCAATACAACGTCAACAACAACTGTAAAGTGGCGCCACCTACGACACTGCCGGTCTTCTATCTCTTTCTAACACATGTAAGCACGCATAAACACGCGCCTTTACGAACGGAATCGCAATGTTTTGATAACAACAACTGATGGCTGATGATGTGACGGAAATCTGACAGAAAAATATGTTTAAATAATTCGAAGTACTATTTATATTTGTTTTTAAAAAATGGAGAAAACTCTGACGAACAGGGATTTTTTGAAGGCTTTGTTTTTTGTTTTCGTTTCAGTTACATGTGTGAAAGTGTTATTAATACCAGTATAGTATGTGTTATTTAATTTTATATGTGTAATTTCAAATGTGATTATATTCTTTTAATTCAAAATTTTATTTATTTGATTATTCTATTAATTCATTGTTATTTTCAGTCATTCGACGGACTTTGAAGTTCACAGAAATTGGTTAGCCATCACGCACAGTTTACCTGTCCAAGAATGGTACACAAATGAACAATCGCAATGGACTCTAGATTATCCACCTTTTTTTGCTTGGTTTGAATATATTCTGAGTCAATTTGCAACATTTTTTGATTCAGAAATGCTCAAGGTCGACAATTTGAATTACGCTTCTGATAAAACAAAGTTGTTTCAACGTGCCACTGTCATTGTTTTGGATTGTTTGTTTGCATTTAGTATACATAGGTAAATATTATAAGTTCGATAAAAAGCAAATTATCAATCAAAAAATGTGTATAAAATTGTAATTTTAATTTATCATCAAACGTTTGTTTTTTTCAGGATTGGGAAACAATTTTGTGGAAGTTACAATAAATATGTAACTTTGACAATACTGACCTTGGCAAATGCTAGTTTGTTAGTAGTCGATCACATACATTTTCAATACAACGGATTTTTAATAGCAATTTTGTTACTGTCAATGGTAAATGTTTGTTCAATGAACAAAGATAAAACTTTTAACGAGGTGACATATTTTTATATTTAAATAACTTATTTACTGTATAAATAAATCTTTAAAAAAATTTTATGTTTGCAGAAGAACGTTTTGGTTGGATCCTTACTATTTGCAATTCTGCTGAATTTGAAACATATTTATTTATATGTCGCTCCTGTGTATTTGGTGTGGTTGTTGAAATGGTGCTATCAGAAAAATTTCATCACGAGATTCTTGAAATTGGGGTGCATCGCTGTGATAGTTTTTATTTTGTCTTTTGGTCCATTCATCACGCAACTTCCTCAAGTAATGAATAATTGATATCATATTTTTATACTAAATTTAAATCAATATATTATTAGTTTTATTTTTTATTTTGCTTTAATACTATATTTTATTACTGTATGATTTTTTTCAGGTTCTCTCAAGACTTTTCCCATTCAAAAGAGGACTGGTACATGCATACTGGGCTCCAAATGCATGGGCTCTGTATGTTGGTTTGGATAAATTATTAACAGCTTTATTAAAGCATAGCGGAGTGCTGAAAAATGTTAAAACTGGTTCAATGACAGGAGGACTTGTACAAGAAGAGTCCTTGACAGTTTTACCTACCCCCACACCTCTTGTTACGTTTATTATTACGTTTGCTTCTATGCTGGTAAAGTTTTTTTGATAACTAAATTATTTTTTCCAAAGTTTGTGGCTCAACTAGACAACTAACGAACATTTTATTTCTACAGCCCATGTTGATCGTTTTATCAAAAAGAAATCTTGCGCCAAAGAATTTCATTAAGTCCATTGTGATTGGAGGATTTTCTTCATTCATGTTCGGATGGCATGTACATGAAAAAGCAATTCTGACTGTTATTTTTCCTTTATGGTTAGTATTTATTTATTTTATTGAATTACAAATTCATTGAATTAATATGCTTATAAAATAGTTAATGAAAATATTTTATGAAAATGATGTTTTCAGCATTTTGGGTATAGAGAATCGAAAATACGGTCGCCAATTGATGATAACAAGTACTGCTGGCCTCACTTCTGTACTTCCACTGATATACCCACCAGAATTGGGTCCAATTAAAATCACATTATCCATTTTATGGCTACTCACGTCGTTCTACATATTGTCCAGATTATTCAAACCAGCGCCACTGCTCAAACTGCTAGAGATGTGCTTCATTGCCATTCTTCCTTTGATTACAATTTACGAAACAGTATTGCATCGACTCATATTTAAGGATAGAATGCCATTTTTACCTCTTATGCTGACATCCATTTATTGTGCTGTTGGCCTTGTTTATTCTTATTTGTACTGTTATTGTGATTTTATATACAATGAAACTGAATTGATAGAAAAAAAATTGAAAGAAAGTGAAAAGGTTAAAAAATCGAAAACTGGAGTTAATGAAGAACTTGAAACTGTAATGAAAAAAGGAAAAGAAAGGAAGAAGAAAGAAGACTGAAATATTTATATACTTTTTAGGAAAAATAAATTTTGAATCGTTGACACACTTTAATGAGTTTGATTATTGAATACATTATGCAATTTTATTCCTATTTAGTTGAAAATTATTTTATTATTCATTTGCGAATTTGGTAAACAATTTTTTTTTTAATTTTGTATCAACAATGCTTCCCACTGTTTTGACATTTTTTATCGGTTCATAAAAATGCGCCTTAAGTTTACTACCGAGCACCATAAGACTGTGGCTTGTAGTTTGCCAGTACCAACAAAAGTCGATAAAGAATTTTATTTACCTAAGAAATAGTTAAACAGTAGAGCGATTGATCAACTTCTGTCTGTAATCGTCAGCATAAGTGTGTGTAACCGAGATTGGGTGTGATGATTAACTCAGGCCACAAATATAACCTCGAAAAATTTACATAAATCTGAACCATGGACAGGAAACGATATAATTAGTGAGTTCGGATGATTATACTTTGTTCTTTTATCATAATTGAAATGAGATTTCTAAGTTATTAGTCCATTAAGTGTCTGTGAATCAATGTCGGTGTGAATTTCAGATTCAGAGGATGAAATGATGACGTTTTTTTGGAAGTAAACAAGCGAGAATGAAGAAAATCAAATAAGACGCTGACAGATACATAAATAGTGGCTTTAATTATTCATTGCTGGTATTTTTGTGAACTGTGAAAATGACCTCGATGCAACGAGCATTCGCTCACAAATTGAGCAAACAGCATGCCGCAGATGTCAGACGTCAAATTGCAAACTCTGCGTCTTATTCGAGGGAGCTGTCAAAAAGTGGTAGCAGCGTCTCACCGTCTTCCACGGTAAAAAAAATACTACTAATTGTATTTTCATTTTTTTCTTTTCATGTTTACTTTATTTAGTTAACTTTTTAATCGTTCAATTAAAAAATATATTATTATTTTATCATATCAATAAAAGTTTTTGTATAACAATTTGTCAATTTCAATGTCAAACAATATTTGGACTCATAGTTGAACAAACTGTCTGAGAAACGTTGACGTTTTTTTCTATTTTTATTTAGCAATTAAAATGTGATTAACGAAATAGTGTTTCAAATTATACATTTCTTGTTCGTTTTAGGTTTCACTGTGTGAAGTTCTGGAGCCTTTGGAATACGAAGATTTTTTGAGTCAACATCAGTCTCTCATAGACAGGGATCCATTAAAACCAATTTTAGATTTCCCTCCAGGAGACGTTGAAGTGAGAGTCGTGAAGAGGAAAATCAGAACTGAGGAACCAGTAGTCCCATCTGAACCATTGTAATTCTGAAGAAAAAAATCATGAAAATCCTATGTCTGCAATTTCTACAACTTGTATAAATAATTCTGTTTTAGGGATAGCATACCTCCCTACGTAAAAAGATGTATCGAAAGTTTTACATCAGACTGGACAGTCATCCATCGAAAGTTCAATGGGAAAGTGACTCCAGTGACAAGAGACCGATTATTGCAAGATACTCCAAAGCAAGATTTCGAGGTAACTTTCAGGATAAATGAATTTTACAAATTATAAAATGTTTAAAGATTTATTTGCAAATATTTCATTTATTTATTTCGTATGTTGTTTATTTCATTTGTAGGTAGATCAAAATGAGACGAATGGAACAGGCTCTCCAAATGAGGAAGAATACATGCTTAATTGCGGGGATACGCCTCGAGGTTCCTGGTCGAGTCTTGATCTTCGTCAGTCACAGCACGATCCGTTGCTTCCCCATTTACTCGATCGAGTTTATCCAGATACTGTGGAACAAATAAATGAACAAAAACGATTAGAAGATCGACAGGTAGTTATTAAAAAAAACTTATAAAATAAAAAAATCTAGAAAATGGAAAAACAATTTTGAACCATATTCGTCTTGATCTTATTATGTTGTTTCGTTTATTATTTTCTGATTGGTTTAATCTTCTAAATAAAATATATTTCATGTAACAGGAAGCTCTATTTCCTTTGTATGCGCCACCTACGTCACTAGACGATGAATGGCAGGAAATAACTCCTGCTTCGGAGCCATCCGAGCCGTTTGCGCACAAAATTTTGATCAAATGTCTTCAATTAAAACTCGAGCTGGAAGTGGAGCCGATATTTGCCACGATGGCCTTGTACGACGCCAAGGAAAAGAAGAAGGTGTCGGAAAATTTTTACATCGACATGAATTCCGAAGGGATGAAGAAGATGCTGGGCAGTCATACTGCTTATAGCGATCCGAGCACTTTGGCCAGAAGTTGCGTGATGAGCATCAATAAGCCTAGTCCGGATTTGTTTTTGGTCGTGCGGCTGGAAAAAGTTTTGCAAGGAGACATCTCTGAATGCGCCGAACCCTATATGCGCGACGACAAAAACAAAGATAAAGTAACTGAGTTGATTGTTTGAAAACGAAACTCAATCGAGAACGATTTTTGTAACGGTTCATTTTGTCTGTAGGTAAGAGCTGCAGCGGCAGCTGCTTGTGAGCGTCTGGGACGTTATCGAATGCCCCTTGCATGGACGGCGATTTATCTTTCCGGTGTGATTGGTGGGGGCGATACGGACAGCACTGGCAGCGCGGGTTCATTGGACAGAAAATCGAGCGGATTGGAGCAATGGCTTAAAAAAGTTGAGACTCCAACGCGCAGGGGTTCTTTGGAACGACGTAGTTCGGACAAACGTCGCAGTTGGTCACCAGATGACTTTGCCAATTGCTTGGACAGCTTTAGGTACATTCAATGCACTTTCTTACCATGCATTTTTCCGATGAATTTTGTTAATCAATTTTTGTTTACATGAACATTTGTCATATTTGCAGACCTATCACATTGACGGTTTCGAGTTTCTTCAAACAAGAAAGTGACAGACTCAGGGACGAAGACTTATACAAATTATTAATCGAATTGAGAAGACCGGGTTCAAATTTGAAACGTCTAAAATGTCTGCCTGGTATTTTAAAACTCGACCTGAGTCCGAAACCAGAGGAATTGCCGAGGTGTCTCGATCCGGATCTGAGAAGACTCATCCCATACCCAGACGAAAAAGGTCGACCAATAAAAGAAATACTCGAGTTCCCGAGCGAAATTACGACGCCGGACTTAACGTACCGGAACTTGATTTACGTTTATCCCAAAGTATGCGATTACAGTCAGAGTTGTCTAATTCATTCCGTCACAAATAAAAGGGTAAAAACTGACTACGAATTGTTTTGTCTCGTTTTCAGGAAGTCAATTTCAGCTCGAGAGCAGGCTCGGCACGAAATATTGCCGTTCGTATACAACTAATGGGTGGGGAACAGGAGGCCGACGCGCTGACAGCGATTTTCGGACGTTCTTCCTGTCCCGAAATGACTCACGAGTATTTCACCACCGTTCTCTATCACAACAGGAATCCGAATTTCTACGACGAGGTGAAAATCAGATTGCCGGCGGATCTGAGCGCTAAGCATCATTTGCTTTTCACGTTCTATCACATCAGTTGTCAGAAAAAGGCGGAGCAACCGAACGTTGAAACACCTGTGGCATACACGGTAAACAATTTTTCCAAAGGCTTGAACAAACTTACGGAAATAAAGCCCAAAAGGTCGGTAAATAATTGGAATTACATTCTTTATAGTGGCTTCCTTTGTTACGTGATGGTCATCTGCAATCCGGCGAGTTCAATCTGCCAGCGATGATGGATCCACCGCCGCCCAGCTACTCTTACATCGCACCCGACGTTCAATTACCAGGTTCGCGTTGGGTCGATGCACACAAAGGGGTTTTCACGGTGCACGTAGAGCCCGTTTCCAGTGTGCATACACAAGACAAACATTTCGACAGGTAAAAGCCAAAGCAGAAAGAGTAAGCCAAACAGAAAGAGCAAAACTGTAAAATAGAGGTAGAAAAAAAAGGAGAGGAAAGTGCACTTTCATTTGCACGAGTCATTTAACGTTTGCAAAGACAATAAAGAAGGCTGAAACGAACTTTTAAATCTTCAAATAAAACACCCGGCCAATTATTTCAGATTCATTTCGCTGTTAACTTCCTTGGAGCTGGGCCAAGTGTCACCGCGGATCGGCGAGGCAGGCATGGAGAACGAATTGAAATCAGCGCTCCTCGGATTGGCACAAGTGTCACCCTCAGCTCTCGTGCGCTCGCTGCCGCAATTGTTCGACCAGTTGGTGTCCCTGTTGGTGCGACCACCCACACTGCCTTCTCAACCTTTGAACATCGCCTCGACCGTCTTCGAGGCAATCGGACTTCTGGTGCGAAACGTAACGAACCTCAACGAGGGTCGTGAGGTGGACGCTCACGGGCGCCACCCGTTGCTCACAACCTACGTCGCGTACCAGTGTCTGATCCCAAGCAGCACAGCGCCAGCTGGCGTGATCAGAGCGCAGAGCAATCCAGAACTGCCCATCGAGGACGTGGAGATGGAGATCCACGCCAGAGGCTTGGACAGAACGGCCTCCATGCGCCAAGACGGACAACCCACTGTAAACAGCCAACCGACTCGCAAGCTGCTTCACGAAGAACTCGCCCTACACTGGGTCATCTCCACGAGCCAAGCGCGGGAACTCGCCGTGACCCACTCCTGGTTCTTCCTCGATCTGATCTACCGTTCGATGGTGATCACTCTGTCAGAGACTCGCGGACTCGACTCCCCAAGGAAATCCCGTTTCTCCCATCCATTCTGCGACCAAATTGCCACGCTCCTGGCGGCGCTCACGTCAGAGGTCATCGCTCGCTGTAGCAAGGACAACCGCACAGCTTCCAACCTGGTTTCAAGTCTCGGTAGTTTCCTCTCGGATCTACTCTCGATCATGGACAGAACTTTTGTCCTCTCGCTCGTCCGAGTGACTTGCTGCTCCCTCCTCGAGGCTTCTCACCAGGTCCCCGACTCCGCGGCTCTCTACGCCCTCAAGTTGGACCTCGTTCGGACGATCTGCGCCCACGAACACTACGTCGCCCTCAACCTCCCCTTCGGAACGAGTTACACCTCCGGTTCAGCACCAGCTTCCCCGAGCCCCTCGACGGGCAGTTCCGGCAGTCTGATATCCACGCTGGTTCCCGGCGACCGAACCCGGTACGCCGAACTGAGCCAGGAATTCCGTCAGCAGCACTTCCTCGCGGGTCTGGTGCTCTCTGACCTATCGAAGTCGTTGGAAATAAGCAATCCGATGATTCAGAACAAGGCCATTGGCACGGTCAGGTACCTCATGAGTTGCCACGATGCAGATCCACGTTACACGGATCCTCCAGCTAAGGCTAGAGTGGCTGCACTCTACCTGCCCCTGCTCACCATTATCATGGAGGCTTTGCCGCAGCTCTACCACTGGGACTCCAAAGACAAGAGCGTCTACCTCGACGAATCTGGCTCGATCACTCACACCGTCGCTCTTGCAATTGCCGGAGGAGTTTCCGCTGAAGGTTCGGGTGTCTGTCGGGTGTCCCTCAGTTCCGAGGCAACCAGACATCTTTTGATGTGCGGTCTCTGGCTCCTGAAGAGTCTGGAGAAATCAGCTCTTTCGCAGTGGTGCTCAGAGTTGTCTTCGCGCAAGGTACTCAATCTTCTGCAGGTTTTGAACATCGCCACTGCGGCCTTTGAGTACAAGGGCAAGAAGGCGCTCAAACGACTGCCGCCTCAGGCTGCTACAACTGACATCAAGTCCAGACTGGAGGACGTCATCCTCGGCCAAGGAAGTGCGAGGAGCGAGATGATGATGCGACGAAAGGAGCGGGCGAATCGAGACAAGCGAGATGGCGATTTGAGATGGCGGAAGGACCAGATGGCTTACAGGTGACTTGTTTTAATGCGATCTCGTTGGTTCCGATGACAATCGAAATGTCGAGATGAAAATCTGAATAAAGGGTCATTGATCAGGTTGGTTCTAATCATCCATTCAGAGGACCGAAAAAAAAAAAAAAGAAAAAGGGCTGGGATTTGAATGGATTATTGTTCTGGGCGCTGGCATTTGTCACTTTTGATTACATTTCTTCGCTGCGATTGATTGTGCTCGTGCGTACAATCGGGCGTTTCATAAAAGACATGATGCACAATAAGGAGGCAGGATCGAACGCGTCACAATAAACACGCACGACTATTGGGCGTTACACACAGAAAAAAGCTCCGAACATAATGGAAAAAGCTCGCGTTGAGCTTGCTCGATTCATGGCGCGCAATAATAAAGCCCCCTCTCTTTTATTGGCAGAGACCAATGTCGGTAATTATAAAGAGTGATTTTCATTCAAGCAGAACTTTTTTTGTTTCAACCGTGCGCGAAATCATCTGCTAATTGGATTATATTTCATTCGATGTGGGACCAAGTGCTAATCGACATTCTTTTTGTTGTCTTAATTAATTTCAAAAATTTTTGTGACTAGAGCGAACGAGCAACCGGAAGGAAGAGCTGTGGAACAAGAAGCGCACATAGAAGGAGCTTTGGCTGCCGAGGCTTCGTTAGTCGTTTTAGATACACTGGAGTGTCTTGTACAGGCTGATGGCGGGGGAGGTAACGTGCAACGATCGATAATGGTCGATAATGGCTTTTTCATTTACATCAATCAATCAGTTCAGCGGATTCTAGCAATTCGAATTGCAATTTAATTTATGAGATTAATTCTTTTTTGCTTTATTGTATAGGCATTGTGGTGGGAGCAGTTTTGAAGGTGCTCCTAAGAGCATTAGCGAGGAACCAAAGTACGTCTGTGATGCAACATTTGTTCAATACGCAGCGCGCCTTAGTATTCAAATATCACAGTGCATTATTCGATGAAGAGAGCGAACGATGCGGGGATTTATGTTTGACTCTTCTTACGAGGTGCAGCTCACCTTTGAGCGCCGTAAGAAGTCACGCTGCTGCTAGTCTTTATCTACTTATGAGACAGAACTTCGAAGTAGACAATGTAAGCCAATCGGCCTCGTCATGAGAATTAATTCAACGCGACGCGCACCTTCGCGCCAATTCAATTTCGTAGATTGTTTTCAATTCAATTAAAAAACAATAATGAGAGTTCAATTGATGCGTTTTAGTTAGCGACAATGCAAAAGCCCCTGGCACAATTCATGATTGCACATTTCATTTGCAGAATTTCGCAAGAGTTAAGATGCAAGTAACAACTTCCCTCTCGTCTCTAGTTGGCAGAGGCCGCGCTCCGAGCGAAGGAGCTCTGCGAAGAGCTTTAAAGACTGTTTTGGTATACTCAGAACGTGACACGGAGTTGCGTGAAACAAGCTTCCCAGAGCAGGTCAAAGATTTATTGTTCAATCTTCATATGATACTATCTGACACTGTGAAAATGAAGGAATTTCAAGAGGATCCCGAAATGCTGTTGGATTTGATGTACAGGTGCGATATGTAAAATGTTGAATAGCTTCCACTTTTTCTCAATCCGAATTACAAATCGAGTCACCGAAAAATAATAAATTGAAAAAGGAAAAAAAAAACTCAATTTAAGATTCTTTTTCCAGGATCGCCAAGGGTTACCAAGGTTCACCAGACCTGAGACTGACCTGGCTTGCTAATATGGCACAACAACACATGGAAAGAAAGAATCATACTGAAGCAGCGATGTGTCTCGTACATAGTGCAGCACTGGTCTCCGAATACCTGCATTTATTGGAACCTGGAAGTGGGGGCAGACCGATCGGAGCTGTGGCACTGAGTTCAATATCTCCCAATGCATTGGAGGAGAGTGCTGTCGGCGATGACGTGCTTGCGCGACGCGAAGAGGGACTTTGCCTGGGTCCCGATTTTTCCGAAAGCGGTCTAGCCGGCTTGCTGGAACACGCGGCAAGCTCCTTCCACGCTGCAGGAATGTACGAGGCCATCCCGGAAGTTTACAAAGTTCTTCTGCCAATCGCCGAGGCTGCTCACGATTACAAAAAATTGGCAAACATTCATGGGTAATTGAGACCGTAATCAAAATGTAAATGACGTCCCGGAATATAGATTGATAACAATAAAACTTTGTCATTCTAATTATAATTCATCAAATTAATACATGGCCAATTATATGGACTCTGATTGTTTATTGCGAAATCCACATTTCATACGGTGAATTACGGAGAATCAATAATTTCGCAGCGAGCTTGTATTGTATTGTCTTCTGTTTAATTATGAATACTCATTTGTTATCCGTCAGTTGCAAGTTTATTATGTTTTTATGTTTAAACATATTTTTATTGTTTACAGGAAATTGCACGAGGCCTATACGCGAGTTGAACAACTTTCTGGAAAACGTGTTTTCGGAACGTACTTCAGAGTTGGGTTTTATGGTTCGAGGTTCGGCGATCTGAATAACATAGAATTCGTTTACAAAGAACCAACTCTGACAAAACTACCGGAAATTTTCTCGCGGTTAGAAAATTTCTACGCTGAGAGATTCGGCTCGGGAAATACAGTCATTATCAAGGACTCGAACGTCGTCGACACAACCAAGCTGGATAGCGATAAGGCTTACATACAAATCACATATGTGGAACCGTATTTCGAGCCACACGAGCTTCGTCATCGACCGACTATTTTCCACAGGAATTTCAACATCAGTGAGCAATGTTTATCCAATTTTTAGTTTTCAACGTAGTTGGTTACTATATTTTTTCGTTTCATTTTTACATTTTATCGAACTTGTGTTTACAGAACGTTTTGTTTACGCTACACCATTTACGCCTGGAGGAAAAGCGCATGGGGAATTAAAGGAACAGTACAAACGCAAGACAATACTTACCGTTGCGACTCATTTCCCGTATTTGAAAACTCGTATTTTGATTGTGGCGAAAAAACAAGTCGTTTTATGTCCAATCGAAGTTGCTATCGAAGACATACAAAAGAAAACCGCAGAGGTACAAAAGATAGTGATTGTATGTGACAAGTGGTAATGGATTTTTTAATACAAATTTTATTCTTTTCTTCAGCTTGCAGCGGCTACTGCTCAGGAGCCACCTGACCCGAAGATGCTGCAGATGGTTTTACAAGGTTGTATCGGAACGACTGTCAATCAAGGTCCAGCTGAGGTCGCAGTGGTGTTCCTTTCGGGATTGCGAGAGTCAAACGAAAGTCCATCCAGATTGCAACATAAACTTCGTTTGTGTTTCAAAGACTTTTCAAAGAAATGCCTTGACGCTCTGAAAAAGAACAAAAATCTTATCGGGCCGGATCAACGTGACTATCAACGCGAACTCGAACGAAACTACCAGCGACTGTCTGAAAGACTTAATCCCATTATAGCTTGGAGGTACATTAAACTTTTTTTTATTTCACTCTAATTGACGTTTATTTTTATCAACAAACTGATATTAAATTAGTCACGTTGTTTTTTTTTTTCAGTGGTCCAACAACATCGATGGCCAATCAGCAGGGGAGCCCGGCTATGAGCACGTGGTAGAAGGTTTGATTTCGATTATAGAGATGTAACGCACCAAAGATAAAAGCAATTATAACAAACGCAATGTTTCGATTAAGTTATCAGTTAAAATGCGCCTGGCTCGTCAAACCATGTTTTTGCGCAAATCCTTCTCGCGTACGAATAATTTTCATGTATCGAGTTTCCGTGTAATGAGCTCCACAATGGCGCTGTTTATTTATTCGAATCGTTGAATTAACTCAATAATTTGACTTGTAATTACAATATCAATCAGCTCTCGCTACAATTAACCGAAGGAACATGGTTTCGGTTCGTAAAGTATTCGCACGTTGTACGTAATCGAATAAATATTTTGTTATCATATAGGTGAAACAATATTTGGTACTTGAGAATGAGTAGTTTGATTAATATCTATTTTCTATAAGTAGCAAAGATTTGAGCACCGATGATGCGGTTATTAAGATGTAGAATTGATGACACTTTGCATTAATGTTTGATAAACGGTCGGTCGATTATTTATTACCTATTCGTAGAGCAAAATGAAAAATTAAAAACGAGCGATTCAATCTTGTTAATTGAAAATGTATCAACGGTATATATTTGTTCAAACACAGCAATATTTTTTATAACAAATTACAACACCGAAATTGCTGAAACAATACTCAATAAGTTTAATTTAAAAATGTAACATATGCATTTATATAATCAATAAAAACGTATTTTTATTTCCAGAAATAAAATATGAAATTGACTCTGTTTTTTAGTTTCATGACGAGAATATGATCGGGAATTTAAATATTCCTGAATGTTTAATTATGGACAAGAAAAATACAATTCTTCAGTTGATAAATCCATTTATTAGTATTTGTCTTTGCATCTTTTTTAGCAAGCGAATGAAGTAATTTTGTTTTTAATAAAATCAATAAACTGCAAGATGGAAATAAAAGCATCAATATTTATTATGTACAAATTTTTGTATTATGACGTTTTTTCCATATCGTTTCGTTTTATGTGTAGTTTTATTTTATAGAGAAAATAGGGGGGAAATTGTGCCTGCTAACATTTTATTTTTTTCAATTGGTGTATTCACATTTCGAAACATGATTTTACGTTTCCAATGCACCTATGTTTTAACAACTGAGTAAACATTTTTTATAATAGAACAGCAATGTGAAATGCAGAAATGAAGAGAAAAAATTAATATTACAAAAATCCTTCCATCACAAAATATTGTTCGTATGCGATTACTGTACATTAATAGGAAAAACAAAGTTTGTTCAACATTTTTGTTTTACAAGATTTGAGCGTTTCATTCATTACCGTGATATAACTGTGCATTCACTTTGAAGCAAATATAAACTTGAAATCTGTATGCAATGGATTTCACTCGTTTAATTACGAAAGCATTAATTGAATCAAGTAAATACACACGCTATTCAAAATAAATTCACAGTCTGTAACACGAAGATGAGAGGAATCGAAATTTTTTTTTATGCCCCGTTATATTTACACCTGTTATTTTTTTTTCTCCCACAAATTTCATATTTCATCATTAAGTTTTTCTCGTAACCATTTAAATCATAAATAATTTTATTATAAGCCGCAATATTCATGTCGGGAATTTATTCATTGAATATTTTTTCGTACATTTCATCAGCGGTTGTTTTAAAGATTGATTAACATTGTGTTTTAAGCTTGAAAATCGCACCAAATACAAGATGAAATTTCATATTCCATTTTTAATTTCAAACATTTTAATAATTTGAAAATTAAAACTCTTGTAACTCGAAATGGTTGATTAAATTGCCGTGCGGCGAATAAAAAACTTTTCGACAAATCAGAGCTAAATTTTTTGTAAGAAGAAACAAATGATTAGAATTGTCCTGTTCGTTATTAAGACTTCATATGAAGGCCAAATTGGCTCGCCTGGACCTCTGCGAGTCCTAATTCAATTTCTGCCTCGGCAGCGAGGGTGTGGTCGACAGCCTAGTAGCATTAGTACAGTTCAACTTTACATCAAGTACAAAGAATTTTGGACTAAAAATATTTTTCGTGTAAAAACAGTGCGAAATTGTGCATACACTAAAATACTACAGTTGTTTTTTCTAATTTACTATGCCCTGTTTAACAAAAAATTTAATTCCCAGGATAAATTAAAGTAACAAATTAGTTTTGCGCAGATGAATAAAAGGAATAAAACTTTTTCTATCTCATAATACGATAAACATAAGTAAAACGTTTCAAAATGAGAAAAGTTTTTTATTCGGGTATCATCGAAAATATTCGAGTAGCTTCGGCGAAGCAATTTGTTTTTAATCCGAGAGTGGATGTGCATTATTCGGGCCTCATTGTCTATAGTCAAGACTGCAAAAGTTATTTTATTCGACTATTGTTGAAACCATTCGGTTAGGGTCGGTAACAGTTCGCTTTTGTTCCGGGAGAGGGTGCACAGTATTCGGGCCCTTTGTCTAGTCAAGACCAAAAAAAGTCGCGGGTTCGGGTATCGCCGAAAACATTCGGATAAGTTCAATAATAGTTCGTTTTTGACTCGGGAGAGGGCGTACAGTATTCAGGATCTGTTTGTTTAGTAACAAAATTCATACTCGGTTATTTTCGTTAGCGACAAAAAGATCATCGCGCACCCACTCTCCAGTTAATTTGGACATGTTTCAAATACCGCGGTATAAACTTTTAGTGCTTCGAGTATATTCCCCAGTCTACAGAGTATGCATGGACATGTTTCGGAATCTGTAAGTTGACCGCTATTAGATGAACAGAATCATCAAATTACAGTTTACTAAAATAAACAACATCAATATATAATCAAAACGAAAGTTATCATTATTATATAACGAAAATTATTACATTTAAACTAGTCTTCGTGTTTTGACCTCTGAAAGTTATAAATATAAACAAATAAAAGATTTAAAATGACAAATTTAAGATTCTAAATATGAAAAATATGAACAAAAATTAATAATGATTTTACAATACAAAATAAAATATAGCAAACAATCAACAATAATGTACTTGAAAGAAGACATTCCAAGAATGAATGTGCATTTAAAAACAGTTATTATTATGTAATTTGAGCTTTTGAAGGTTAACGTGAATAAACAAAAGGTTTGATGTTGAAAAGGAAAGAGTTGATACGTAAATGCGGGATAATCTTTTGTAAAAGTCATTATATTTTTGACCTTCTGAAGGTAAAAATAAACAAGGTAAGTATTTTTTTTATTTTTATTGCACAAGGCTCATTTAAGAGACACGGAAACGTGCCTTTTTGGATCGTGCTTTTTGAATCATGTGCTATTTGCGATTGCAGAATAATTTGAAAATAATAGCTACATACACAAAAGAAGCTAACAATGATTATGAAAAATGAATAGAAAGTAAACATGTGACTGCGACGTATTCTTGCCAGTTGGTAAGTGGCCTGTTGATATAAAGGGGATATACGCATGATGAGTGATTTCAATGCTCAGTTTATATAAATTTAATATGCCAGGACAAATTGTATAGCCTGTAATTATTATTTGTTTTTCTCATTCAAACAAGGTCGTAACACAATCAAAATGTGAACTCTCAAATTGGGCAAACGAAAATTGTTCAAACAATCTCTTCAATCTGAAAGATTTTTTTATTTCAAAGAATGCCTAGGAGTCTCTTTATAAATTACGAACAAACGTCGATTTTTTTTTACAAAAACCTTTCAGAATTGATGGATTTTCAGCGTTTTCAAACTTGAATAATTTATTCGCGACTGGTTCAAAGCCATTTTTATGCCAGATTCAAAGTGATGCCTGAAAACATTACTTTCCTTACTCCGAAGTAAATATCTCCCTTTACAAACTGCTCGTATAATAATAATATAATTCCAAGTAACACAGGAGATTAAGAAAATTAAATAATGTCCAGACCAATGTCGAACGAGGGAACTCAACTTTGCATTTATATGTCACAATTATCTCTATTGATCCAATCTTCAATCTGAGAAAATTTTGTCTTGCGAATAATCTTTGTTTTACGACGAGTTTTAAACGGATGAGAAACGGTTTTAAGAAGAAAAAAAAAAAAAAAGAAGAGAGAAACAAACAACAAAAGGGCGGAAAAAAATTTGATCAGAAGAATTTATTGTCACTGAAATGAAAACATAAAAAGGAACAGACAAACAAATGGTTACATGATGTGGTGTACATTATAATGCACTTTGTTGGATTTGAATGGCTTGATATAGAGGGGGGTAAAAATATCGATTTAGCAGTAAAGTGTCCGGATGGGTGTAATAATTTGGAATGGAACTATTTGGTGCGATCGGGCAATCGAGCGAAGGATGATATAAATTTGGGATTGTTTCATCTAAATCAAAGTGAGGAGGGCCAATAAGAGGCCCGATTGTTGGAGCCCGGTAATATCTCGACGCTGGTGATTTTCGATTGACTTTTAAATAAAGTCGGTGGCACTTTGGGGGCTGGTGTAAGAGTGGCCCCAAAAGCAGTTGTAAATGTCTCATTGAAAGTCTGATGAGAAACGAATTCAAGGAGCATCTCTCGGGCGGGTTCAAGCGAAAAGCTCCATGACCTTCTTACAATAACGCCACCTGGCAAAAGCTAATTCTCCCGGCTGCGCTTCTAAATAGCTGAATAAATTGTGAAAAGTACATCCATGATTTCGCCGACGTTTACGTCGACGAACTAACAGAGACGATATTTTATTGGAGAGTTCGAAGGGGTGACTCCCTTATCGCGTATCCGCTCTGCTGCACTTCCAAGTAAAGGCGCACCTTATACCTTACTTGTGCCACTTGTACGAACATCAAGACAATCTCCTGGTCTGTTTTCAGCCAACTCATAACAGATGACTTGATATCAGCGCGTGCAAACTCCACCCGTTTTCACGTCGATGAATGCATTTTACGTTCGTCAGCCCTCTCTCACCTAGGCCCAGATGAAACCAACAAGTGATGCACTAATTAGTCAACTACAATCCACGTCATTTTACGCTCCGATCGCTATTCCAAATTCTCATTCTTCGCACCCCATTCATCATCCAGACAAATTGTCCGCCATTCAATCAATCGTTACACCTCCATTTTTTTTTCGTCCATCTTTTTTATTTCCAAATTAAATATTCCCTCAAATTTATTTGTTCCATTGATTCGATCATTTATTTGTGTTTCTGTTCAAACAGTGTTTGTATTGAACTTGAGGCTATGATTTTGATTTTGATATTTACAGTTGTTGGTTTTTCTGTTGAAGCTCATTTTGGTTTGTTTTTTCATTTTCACAGGACACGAGGCCAGCTGAGCATCACGCGTGGAGACATTTTGAAGTAAATGGAAGCAATCCAAGGAAAAGCGGCATATCCAAAGGTCATGCGAAATTTAAATCGTAGAAAGACGAAAGCTTAATGGTGCCTGGCAGTGGAAATAAATTAACCAGCTTCCGTGCCATCAGTATTTCGGCAGCAGCGACACCGAATTTCGTCTTTGTCTTGCCGTGTCCTCTAGATATTTATTCAGCGCTCCTTCTCAGACCCTTCTGTGTAAATTAATAAGGCAGAGCAAACACGAGAAAGGGGTGGCCACCTGGCCTCCTGTTCGCTTCTCAAGCCTGCAATCCTCCTCAAATTAACGAAAACGAGAGCCGAATATGTATAGAATGTTTTAACGAGTCTCAACCTTTTTTGTCCCTTCCTTTTTTATCTCTTGCAAAACCACGTTCTCTCTCGCTCTCTTCTCCTTTCTCTCCCTCTCTTGGTCGTCTTTCACATCCGTCCAGAATAATTCCCTATGTTTCCGCCTGACAATTTATACAATTAGACATTAGCCGCAGGAGGATTGTTAATTTTCGTCTTACATCGTCACACAGACCAGGTGTGAAAGACGTTGATAATTTTGAGCGATTTATCCCCCCTCCCTCTTCTGGTTTAAGCTCTGTGTTTACTTTTCACTAATTAAGACTCGTTTTCCATTTTCCATTTTTTTTTGTGTAGTTTCCTTTTCTCTCGCACATCCCCCCACCGTAGACTTGCAGTTCTTTCATTTCTAATCGAGCGAAATTGCTGGCGCGCGTGCTATCTGGGGAAATTAAGAGACTTATATTTAACTATTGTTACAGTAATCAGACCGGTATCAGAATCATGTCCGTATTACATCGTTTGAGATACGCCGGCAAATAATCAAGCACAAAGATAATACGAATTTTAGCGAAATTTAATCTTTTTATGAGTCTAAACGGCTGATCACGGCTCGCAGAGGATATGAAACATAAATATTGAATTTTAATGCAAACGCAGAATTGAATGCGAAGAAGAGAAAACACAGCGGGGAAAAAAAATTGTTACTGCGCTATTTTTATATTGATTAACAAACGTAACTAGACACGAACGGCTGTTTTAAGGAACAGTTTATGTACCCAATCGCTATCATAAAACATCACGAAAATTTACGACCACGGGGAAGCATCATTGCAAAAACATATTTTACAACATTTTATACGCTGAATAAACGTTTGTTTTATGCTCTTCAGCAAAACGCAATAAGACGATTGAAATATGTAAACTTTTTCGCATCCCTGTGAAATTATTATTTTGTTTATGAAAAACAGGGAGGGAGGAATGAATTCACAACACGTGATGTCAATTTATATCAGTAATTTCGCAGGAAAGAGAATGGCAAAGACCCTAAGTGTTTGACCTTTTTTTTCTGTTTGTAACCGAGACTAAGCTAATGATAAATTTTTGAACCCCGCTGTGATCACGGTTGATTTTTCCTCTGGCTCAAGCCGGAGTGCTTGTTTCTATCGTGGGAATTAGCTTTTCCACCTTGCGGAGCAATTTTTCAACGCGAATTAAAATTTCAACTGTTGGGCAACAAATTAAAAGTCACAAAGGACGAATCGGTACAAGAGTGAATTGACAAAATAAAATACGAAAAAAAAAGAGGAAAATACGAAGAAGAAGGAAAAAGAACTACAAAGAGATAAGTAGTCGAAGGAACGGATGAAATAAAGATGGAACAAAAAAGCGCGAGGGCGAGTGTTGATCAATCGCGTGAGTGATGGATGTTTATTACACGTGGACACCGCTTGGAAAACAAATGTCAATGCCAACGAGTGTATGGCAAGGAACTGCATTGAATCAGTTTAATTAGAGTTCCAATGGGAGTTTCTTCCTCGAGCTAAACTTTGTTCGATTTAAAGTGGGACGTGTTTAATTCAAGTTGAGACTAAAGTGGGTAACCCCCTTTCTGTCTCCCTTCGCCGATTGAGTGGACAAAAAATTGTGCTTTGTTTGTAAATAAATAATCCCGTCGTGCAATTAATTAAGAAAGCTCTCTTGAGCAGCCGCGTTTGCGATCGCTCAAATATCGAATTGATAATTCGCTTTCCCAGGTTTCCAATTTACATTCGCCTTTGCCAGTCAAAGATTTTCAATCCGTCCGGGGACGCGCTTAATTAAATTTAATCGTCGCGCGCAGGGTACGATTAATTTGTCTTGGTGCCGTATAATGCACGGGTTTCTTTTCGCTCACGTTATAACGCGCCCTCGCAATGTAACAGGCTGGGTGCCTTCTATTTATAATACACGTGATGATTATTAGAGTCGACACTCTCGCCCTGGTATGCAACAGCGGCATAATTAGTATTAATGTATCCGAAAGTATTGTTTTGCGAGGTGTTTCATTGTTCTTCATGTACAAAAACCAACTGCACTGCAAAGACATTATTACTTACAAAAATATTTGCACTCAAAACATGCTTGACCCAACGCAGATTTTAAATTGAAAATATGAAAAAAATTGTTTTTACATGTGCAAATTTTTGCTTTGAGTGGTATTTAAAATGGATTTTGATTATTTTTCAGGCGCAGTCATTTTGGTATGGCCATCGACTCGACAGGGCAAACAAACTTGACGTCGGGGATTTGAAAATGACACGACCTTCCGTTTCGCAAGTTTTTATCAGCTAAATCTTTTGTGAGGATACTCGAGGACAAAGTGTATTCAAGTATCATGACCGACCGCGCCCTTGCGCTCGTAGCGCTCGATTCAGCCACCCCAGTCACCCAATATAGCATAGGTATAACAGGTACGCCTTATTTTGTGCTCTCGCCGCATTTGTTTCAACACAAATGTAAGAACCTCACTTTAATCATCGCGATATTTGCACAATCACTTTTACTCATATTGTCCCGCCACTTTGCCCGTTCCCTTTAATTTACAGTTCCTCTAACTTAATTACTGCGCCGCTCTTGTAAATTGTATTATTTTATTGCTACTCCCAACTCAGGGAGACAAGCTAAATTACAACTCCGGTATAGTTTTTTTTTTTCATGAAATGCTGGTTATATTGTTTATTCATTTAAACGGAAATTGAAAATTGATTAATTTTATAATAAATTTTCGAGCAAGGCGAAATATTTAAATTCCGATTTAATTTTCATTCCGTAATTTACGCGATGATTTGATTTTTTTTACTGACAAATTTTTTTAAACGGAATTCAATTTTTCGTTTGACGCAATTGTTCAGCATGGAAATTCATTAATTACTAATGTTCTTTTGATTCTAATTTGTTGTTTTTTAAATTGTTTTATAAAAACAATGGAAAAAAATTATGTATGACAAAAATAAGTCGACGTTTTCCGGCGTTCATGACAATTGGGCGCGGCCGCGATCGGCCGCGAGCGGTTCTCAACATCCGCAAAAAAAGCCGCACGAGCTTTTTCGTAACGTTTTCCACGGCGCTTTGTTTTGTTAATCTGTAATTAAGAATAATAAGAATCGGGCCGCAATGAAAGAGCCATGTTAATTGAAAAAAAAAAAACAACAACGAATAAGAGGTTTTGCAAATATTAACGGGCACACGAAAATATGCGAAGTAAAATAATACTTCCCGTTAATGGCCCAGGAAAAAGCCCGCTTCCGAATCGTGATCCGTGGCCAAATGATAAAAAGCGTTACTATTTATAACGTTTTCGGATCTGTTTTTCAGGTTTTTGTAACATTTCTTTTACAGCCGTTCCAAATGGAACGCAAGTTTTTTATCTTGCCTTTATTTAATACAATTTTCGTGTTTTCGATTTTATATTTGAATGCGAATATCAAGCTAATAGTTTTGTTAAAAAAAATGGGATTTTTTTTTCAACGTAAAAAACTTTGACGAAAAAAATTAACATTCGATTTACGCAGACTTTTCGTGCGAGCAATTAGAGTTTCGTAGTGGATCTGAAAATGCAATTACATATCTGACTGGGTGGAATATGAAGCTAACAATAAAACAAAGCTAAGTATATTTTGTTTTATGAATAAATTGAATTCATCTAGCGATTTTGATCAAATTTTCACTGTTATGCTGTTAATTTTGAAATTCGAAGAAACTTTATGTTTTCACAAGCATTCCAATGGGTCACATTAAACTGAAACAGAAATTGAGTTCTTCGTACGCTGGATATGATAAAATCTGAAGAATAAAATTTGTACACTTTTGTTCGCTTTTTAATCTCTGAAACAATTTTCTGATTTTGAAAATACATCCGAATTGATTCAACGTCAAATTTAGCTGAAAAAATATTTTTCATATATTGTCGACTATTTTTGTTTTTTTTGTTTTTCAAGTTCGGTATTCTTATAGCAGAGGAACAATGTATAGTCTCGAAATCAATACGGAATTATTTTTTTTATTTTAGTTCAATCGTCCCTTTTTATTTTATCTTAAACAAAATTGTACTTTTCATTCGACATAAAAAAAATTGGACGTCGCGGAATTCAGTCAACTTATTTTCTCTTTTTTAGCTTTTTCTGTAATTATCGAATTGTTGAACAAATGGAAAAACAAATAACACGTGCTCTTGCTCTTTGCACATTGAATTTCACGATTTTGAAAAAAAGGTATTTAATATGTCATAACGCACTAAAAGAATCATTTAATTTACCACCTTTCGTTTGTCACACGACGGATTTTTCGACACATTTCGAAAACATGCGCAGCCGTGAAAATTCATTCCCCTTTGGCCTTTTATAATTATATTGCTGCTGCTTTTTTTATTTTCACGTGTACAAAAATCATTTTCAATGTATTATCTCGCTCAAATTGCTACTTTCCTTTGTAATCCAGAATCTTTTCCTGGAATTATATACGACTCTTCTTATTTTTAAATCTTTGTTTACTTTGTAGGATACAAAATAAACTCGGATAAATCAGGATTAAATTCGACGAACGATAAAAAAAGGACGAAGAAGGAGAGGGACAGAGAGAGAGAAAGAGGACGAATGAACGGGCGTGATGTTGATCTAAACTAATTTTCGGTGGTTGGCTCAGCGAATTAACGTATAGCTGGCGATGTTTAAATTTGTTTCGCATGAAAAATTGACGCAAAATTGGTAACAGTCGTGATATCAGAAGAAAAAAAAGAGAAAAAAAAGAAGAAGGAAAAAAAGAACGTCTGTCCGATGACAAAGCGAGAGCGCAAATTTCTCCCCGGGATTTGAAACGAAATTCTGCATCTTTTGTCGTAACCGTTTTTTATCACTTCGATTTGTGATATCCGCGCGCATTTCAAGTGGATACAGCCTGGCAGATTCTAGACACGAAACTCCGAGGGGTTTATTCCGTGGAGGGATGATGTTCCGTAACAGAAAACGCAAACGTCAATCGGGGTTCCACGTAACTAGCGGAGGTCGTATGGTGTAGTGCAATAACGCGGGATGGGTATATCTCATGGGAATCGAGAGCATTGCAGTGAAAGCCGTGGGATCGATTTTTCGCGAGGGACCATTATATACCAGTAGGGCCACATGGCAAAATAAATTAACCCAGGAAATAACGCAAACCACCAGCACAGACACCATGCCCCCCACCCGACACATGCCAATGCTGGCGAGGGCCAGTCATTTCCGGGCTAAATTGCAACACGTCAAACCTCCACGGAATTACAATCCGTCATCGTAATCCGCCGTTACGTTAAAAAATTACTCCCTCATATGCACGACTTTTCCTACATTCCACATTTACGACCTATTACGCGACCCGTAATGTACTACCCCATAAAATAAAGTGCGAGGTATTAGTTCGTAAATTACGCCTGTAATCTTTCCTGTTTTCTACATCAAAAATATATAACCAATCGGGGCTATTTTTCTCGCATTCTCCAATCATTCAATGAGTACTCCATTTTTAATCGCCAATTTTGTTGATTTCATTTTTATTCCTACCACATCTGAATTTTAAATTGGGATTCTAACTAAATTTCGCTCATATTGGTCACACGATGTTCGTTTTAGTTCGATTATTAGAGCAAAAATAGAAATTCAGAAAACAGAAAATTAGTTCATTTTGATGGTTAATTTTAAGGGCGTGAATATTTTGGATGATAGCTTTTAAAGTTAGTTGCAAACATTGTGTCAATTTTGTTGATGATAATTTGATAAATTTTGCCTTTCATTTTGTGCTGTTAGTGTATTTTGAATTATTTCAGTGAAAAGAGTGCGATTCGATGGTATTAGCGATAAATATTGGTAGTGGTGAATGAGGTAATCAGCATCAGGATTGAGTAGTTTAACTATCAACGTGTATCGACCCCGAATGAACAAGATGATTGTGTGTCATTCAATACTCCAACTAATTTTATCGTGTCAAAGTATCAAAATATCAAAATTCACTGTGTTGTCACGGTAATTTTTGTTACAATATTATAGTAAAAGCTAAAAGATAGAGATAGTAAATTTCACTTTTATTCTATTTTATGTGATTTCATTTTACTCTGAAGTATGGAAATTTTTTCGCGGTTTTAATATTAATATTTAAAGTATGCTTTTCTCTCAGTTCATACCGCATATATGCAACATATATCACACATAAATGTAGCCATACAATAAAATACGAAATATGAAATGAATATTTTGCCATGTAAATATTAATGTCCATATATAGCTGCATATACGTACAGATAAAACGTATCTCAAAAGAACAAAATATATATTTACAATTATATTTTTAATTTACTCAATATATTCAGTTATATATCTATATATTCTATATACAATTTATATCGTCGCCCCAGAAGAAAAAGGGCCTATTTCAAAATTGGCCCATGTATTTTAAATGGGCAATTTTTGAAATTGGCCCTTTTTCTTCTAGGGCGACGATATATAATGTAGCTTTATAATTAATATAGCGACAAGATTTTTTTACGTGTGGGATGTAGATTCAATTTTTCATATTTTTGCTACAAATGTGGTAACATGTACATTCATCCAATTACATATTCATCATATATGCGACATATGTTTTTTGTCTTTTTTTGATTAGCTTTGTCATAAACGGGGCTATGAATTTAAGACCGATAATAATTAGGTGGGAGAATCGCCGCACTGCATGTATAGATGTATAAGTGTAGTTATAGTTCTGCGTGAGAAATATATCACTGAGTTAATTCATGGGGCTGGATCATTAGCGAGCCACTCCCGTAAATAACAGATCATTTTATTTACGAAGAGTGCTCGTGTATCTCTGTCCTTCCCTTACTTGGCTCGATCTCCAAGTACAGTTTATGACAAATGTATCTCGACATAAAAGTTGTGCTTGTGTTTTTCATAACGTTTAATTGATTTTAATCCGGGTAATAGCACATTATCATTAATATCACTCAAAATCAACCTGTAAAATACTGTGCGAGTGTGCATTATGCATTTGGATTAGAAAAAAAACAAATACTCCGTTCCACGAAAATTGCATTCATTTGATCGGTCTTACAATTTTTATTGCAAGTATCAAAAGTACGAAATAAAAAACAGGCGATACGGGGAAAAAGTTTGTTTTTTTTTATTTCGCGAATAAATATTTTATTTTGTTGAATATTTTTTTTCTACCTTCTTCTTTTTTATATTGGTTTTATAACGGCATCGTAATTGAACTCCGTGGTGACCGTTCGGATCGGAGCTCGGGTTCGAAAAAATTTTTCAGTCGTTAGTTTCACCGTCAAATGACGAATCACAAACTAATGAGAAATATTGTAATTCGATTGTAAAAGTGGCGACCGAACTGGTGACATTTTTTTTTTTTTTTGTGAATCATGTTTCACTTTTCATCTTCAACAAAGAACAAAGTAACTCACGTCAAATTATTTCATTATTATAACCGTCTACTTGCTTTTTTTTCCTCGGCGTTTGTTAGATTTTTCAACTTCGAACAGAATATTATAAATAACGATCAAATAAAAAGCCCACGGTCTATTATATGTACGGTTAAAACAAGCAACGAGAGCGCGGTTCTTTGTTTTGTCTCCCGTACCTAATGTTCCATAAGAATTGTGTTTTTTTTTGTGTGTGAGTTTCGCGGTGGAATAAAAATATTTCGTTTTATCGCTGAAGGATTTACGTGGCCGCGATAAGAGTGACATTTAGAGGCGAATTATATTTTCATGTGCCAAGACTCTTTGGAGAATGAGCTAATTAACAAGATCTACCATTTTGCGTGTAGGTCGCGTAACAAAACTTTCACAGCTTGCAGCCCTGTTTTCGAAGTTAGCGCAATTTATAATTGAACTTTCGTACTGTTATTGCATTTGATAGACTCCCAACGTATTCGTAATGTTACACCTCGTTAATCTTACACGTGAGCGTTTGTGCTCGATAATTCTGAAACAAGCTTATAGGGCGCTTCGACGAAATTCAGTATCAATTTGGCGTGGGACATGTTTTCACTGCAAAATATATAAGGTTGGCTTTTATAAATTAGACTCTCCGTTAATTTCATTAATGCACAAAGATATGAGGATACTCTACAGATTTTCAAGAGTTTTCACGCTAATCCTCGTTGCCTCTGTCTAATGTAGCATCAACTTATGTCTTACTTTCAAGAACTTTTTAATTCGAATGTTTTTTAATGCAAAACAATTATGAAATCATGAATAATATATCTATGAATTCGCCTGGATTGAAGTAAATCCATGAGGTACGAGAGGGATTTCCTAATGTTTTTCGATAAAATCTTGAAAAAAAATTAATATATATCTCTCTCGGTGTATCAATTACCCAATTGCAACTTGTTGAAAAGATTTTTCCTTGCTTGGCTTTATTAAAAACCTACCTTTTTATGCGCAATTTAAAAAGTCTGAAAAAACAATAGGTCCTTTTTTGTAATACAAAAAAAAGAGAAAAAAACCGTTTGTTACCTTCGATAAATATTTATTGTGATAAAATTGGCGTAGTTACAATGCTGTAACAGTGATTCGATGAAATAAAGAACGAAATCAAGTGTGTTTTAAGTCGTAGCTGTTATCACTAAAGCACCCTTTATTTCACATACTTTCATCAGTTCGTTTCTCACCTTAGAATTAAAAAATCGTATATCTATAATTAACGGTTTACATTTGTCATAATTTTTTGTTTGGTTTTTTGATTTAGTTTGATTTAAACACTATATACAAAATTGTGTATCTCGTCGGTTTATGGCGATTAATCGTTAAATTTCTAATTATCATACATGTACTTATGTTAACACATCGCAGGGTCGGGGCTTCACTTTATACATACAAACTTTACTCTTAATCTCGCAAGTACTTCCATATCTCTTGTCCGCAGAGACACCCTGTGGGCTGATAAGAACCCAGCCGAGTGTCTCCGATTGCACATTTGTACAAATCATTTGTCACTGATACACAGGTTGAGGGGAAAAAATGTCAACGTGCGCACAATTCATCAACATGATTAATAATTAAAATTGTCGTCCAAGGCGAGGTGTACTTGCGAGACCAATTCGTACACTCGAGTCTAGACGGGCCTCCAATTCTGATAAAGAAAAATTTCTACTTGACCTCATTCTGCCACTATCGATATGACAAGTCCTGTGAAAAATGAACAATTCAAAGATGTTCGTCTTTTTTATTCAAATAATTGAAATTCATTTCTCCTTCTAATTCCGAGTTCAAATTCGAAAGAACAAAATCTGCCAGATTTATTCATCCTTTTTAATTTTTTATAACAAACTTTGTTCAATTTTTCAATGTTTCTGAATATAGCGTGACGGTGCTTCTTGTCGAGTAAAGGAAAAAAAAAGATTTTTTTTTATTTCTTTGTTTCTTCTCGCGTACATTGGCATGTCATATCGATAGTGACAACGAGGTTAAGTTGAAGTTTTTCTTTGAGTGAATATAGGAGTCCCAGTTGAGATGATATAAATTCGATTGAAGTTCTTTGGATGATCGGCTGTGTATGGAAACATTTTTCTCAATGAACTGACAAATTATCGAAGCTTTGGTGGACGGCGCGCCACACAAGCGGCGCAAAAAAGGGGTCTCACTTTGGTCAATGATTGGATTGATATATGCAAGAACTCGTCAGTTTCATTACTGCTCGCAGTTTGCGAGCAAATATTCTATCCGTCCCCTCTTGGTAACACTTGATACATGATATATCGATCTTTGTTTTGCCTGTGTAAATTCATTATTTTTTGTCTCTGCTCCCGCAAATGTCATAGCCCAAACAAGCCAAAAAACAAAAGGAAGTTTCTAATTTCGACGAAACTGATATGTATGAAAGAATCAACAAAGACGAGGCAAATTGTTAGTGTTTTCGTTCGATGATTGGGACAGCGATATTGACCGCGAAAATATGTTTAACGACGGTACGAGATCCGCTTTATTTTTCTCGTTAATACATTTGCTTTGTCAAACACTCTTCGTTGTTATAAAATACAAAGCGAGAAAACAAGCAAAAACTACTCGAGCTCATTATTTCTCCGGTGATATAAAAAAATAAGTTTCCCCTTTTTTGTTTCAGGTTACGATCCCATCATGACCATTCGTTGGATATTAATTGAACGCAATTAGTTACACTCTCACATTGATTTACAAGTAACTTGAAATCTCGCTCCTCTGAAAATCAAAAGCTTCGGATGATTAATCGATGACGACGGTGCTTGTTAGAATTATCACGGAAAAAGTGTTTGTATCGACGATTCATTATTGTGAAATTGTAATCTATGTTGTGAAGTTCTTACACCGTTATATATATTTACACAATTGTTTATCGTTGATAGATTTATTAAAAGGGTTGCTGTTTCGTTGAGACAAACATTTTTAAGTTATCCTCGTTGTCACTATATTGATGAGACGTGTCCATTTCAGAAATACAGAACAGGAACCCAAAATGTATTTTTATAGATATTAAAAAATATTTTTCTCTTTTGGACATGTCATATAGTGATAATGAAGCGAATCAACAAATTTTTGATAACGGTATAGGAAGCCAGTTGTTTTTTGGTATAACAGATCAGGATTTGAAATGAAAAGATAAAAGCAAAGAACATGTTTCTCTCTGTACAATTGTTCACTGATTTTCATATAGAAAAGTGGTTTAGGTTAAATCACGTCAGCTAAGTCGATTCGACAGCTAGTTTAATACAATGAAATGTTAGATTTTATTAATACGACGCGTATCGACTTCCGATACGAAAAATACTCTACTTGTTATAGACACAGACGACATATGTGTATTTAATATAATTTAATAACACCCCTTTTCATCAATTTACTTGGTTTTATGATTATTTTTTATTTATTACTGACTAGTATTACACGTTTTCCTCTGAGACACTGACGTATTTTAGTTTATAATATTACACGGTTCATGTTACAGTTGGTAAGGAGAGCCAGTCATTAGTCGCGCCATGACTTGGTTACTCACTTTAATAAGATACAAAACTATTTTGCAATATTATATAGTCATATCTTATTCGCGCACATTGAAAATCAAAACGAGTTTACAATTCGATCGTTCGCCACAATTAATGAGATCCGGGCCATCGATGGCGAGTCAACTTTATCAACACCCTAACCCACCACGTAAAAGTCTCAGCCACACCTGACCCCGAAAACTATAACGTTATCCAAAGACTTACAGTCCTAACGTGGATCGAGTTCACAAAATTATTTAGAATATATCTCTCTTATTCGGCTGAACAGTTGAGTTAATATCAAAACGTGGCGACGAAAAAAAAATTCAATAACCGAACCATTACGAAGGAACCAGAAATAAAAAGAGAAAGAAAAATAATAAAACGGGGCTGAATTAATATCACAATTTGTCGTTCTGATAATGCTATCATTCGAATAACGCGGATAAGTTTGAAAAAATACTTCATCTTTAGTAATATAAATATTTAAGGGAGTAATTCCGCGACGTTGGGGATGAACGGAAAAGTCTCCTTGAAAAGCGAAAATAATATCGGGGCGGATGTAATTTATGCGCAATGGCATTTCGTGTATGTAACGGCTAACTATCGATACCGTCGGGAGCCGTTACATACGTAATAGCCATATGCGAAGGGATAATATGAGTCTCGCCGTCTCGCATTGACCATTTATGTTGGCACAATGATTCGATCGTAGCTAAGGTTTAATTTCGATGGTTAGCAGTTTTGCCATGCAAAATATAACGATTTCACAAAGGCTCGCGGTAATTGCTGCTGGCCGGATGAAAAAGTGTTTTTCATTGGTATTTAACAGCGTGATTTCGTGCTTGTCAACCAATTCGAAATGATAAATTCGGTGCCCCCCCTCCCTCTCCCTCTCGTGCTCTCGGTCGGAGGAACACCTTCGCTCTGTTTGGCACAAGTTAATTAGCACGAAGATGAAACGTGAATTTCTGAATGTAAACTCAAATGTACAAGCTCGCTGTTTCTCTCTCGCTCTTTGCCTCTCGCTCGCACCGTCAAAAATTGCACTGATCAAATGTGAGGTCGAGCTTGCAAAAATCCCTCTCTCTTTTGCCAACCGCAATTAATTCCATCGAATCGATGTGTTACGACTCTCCGCGTTACACATCATTTATAACCTCACAACATTTTTACAATTTCACATTTTAATAAACCTTCAAACCTTTTAACATCCATCCCGGGCGTTTTCTCTCGACCAAACTACCGGTACATTACTATTTCGCCTCAATGAATTTATGTCTAAAGCATTTTTGTTTAGTATATTAAAAGATTTTTTTTGTTTGAAATTGAAAAACAGTATGTACATAATAATTTTTTGGAACACTTATTTATTGTTACGAAAAAAGGGCTCATGTTATTGAAAGAAGAAATTATTTTATAATTTGCAACCTAATGTGAAAACTTAATTTATAATTATTTGATATCCCTTTTTTCGGCAGTGCAAAGAAGGGCTAATGCAATTTCTCGTGATAATGCATAATTATAGATATTCAAGCGAGGGTGTCGGATCAGCACTCCATAGAAACCCTACAGCAGTTTTAGAGCTACGATATAGCTCGTAGGTGAATAATGCTTTTGACATTGATAAAATAGAAAAAAAGTGGGCAGATAAAGAAAAGCGCTTCGTGGCGCTTCTACTCGTCAACATTTTGTTATCCCGACGGTCAGATCATAAATCAAATTTCATTTTTGACTTTCGGTTGGAGATGGCAAAAAAATTTTTTTTTTTTTCACCCAAATTGAATCAACTTTTGGCTGAATGGCTACGCAGTTGAGCACTCGATTTTGCGCTTGTGTGAAATTGTTTATCAAACGACGTTGCTGTGTTTTCGTCCAGCGTTTTGACGTTTTCGAACACTAACTTGACGATAAGTTGGTAATTGGCAGCTAAAAAAAATCGAGGCACTATAAAGTTGCATTCATTTTTAAACTTCCATAAAACAGTCTTGTCATTAAAAAAACAAAAAGGGGTGGATAAATATAAAAGTCCAACATTTTTCAGCCAGTTGGATGCTAATATAAAACTGTAATATATTTTTTACGAGATACTTTCAAGAAGGCCGGTTATGTTTTTCATTAAACATTATTTTTCCTCGTAAATGATTGTGTTACATTCAAAATGATGATCGTTTGGAATAATTAATTATCAGTTCACACGCTCGTCTGACATTTCTATCCCTTACATATTATCACGATTAAATTTAACAAAACCTTCGTTTGTTTAAAGGGCAAGATTAAAAATGTAAAATGAACAGATTATATTAAAAGCCACGCAGCATAAAAGAACGTTCGATCATAAATGGTATCTGGTTCAAATCTCTCGTTAGAAATAAAATCGTCCAATAAAACGGTTGAACCCGAATGTAACCTCGTTTGAACCTGACTTTGAAAATTTTGTCTGTCCAGTTCTCCCTGACCAGGCCCTTATGTAACAAAATAATTCACTGTTCTTTTTCACAAGATGATTACCAAATGAGGCAAACGTCAGGCACAGATGAGGCACAGATTAGGGCACAGATCAGGATAAGATCACACCCCAGAACAAATCAATTTTGCGCGGGAAATTATATTGACAGCTATTTCTGAATTTCATGAAATTCGAACCAGATGCAAAACAGTTATGTTTGACATTAAAAAATGTTATGAAAACGCACTATCAAAGTCTTTGTCATGGCTTGGAATTTGAATACTTTCATGAATAGGAACAAAGGCAAGAATTACAGTGTCAGTCTGGAAATTGCCTTTGGTGTCAACATTTAACACTATCGTTGAAAAATAGATTGAAAAAAAAGTAAATAAATAAAAAGACAAAATGTTACAAAAACTCAAATTTCCACGAATTTGACACAGTACGTTCAACTAATTGGAATTCAGTAAGCTGTGGCTGGAATTGAGCAAAGCGCAAGTATACAAAAATGGGAGGTTTTCGTTTTTTTTTCGTCGACCCCCATGCAATACCCGGAAACAGAACCTCGCATTGTTCGTGGCCTGAAGCATACTCTGTATAAAATGTCAGTTAAAGCACATCAAAACGTGCCTTAAATTGACAAAAGTTTAATTAAAATGTCTAAATTGGAAACCCTTAAACATTTTAAATTGAGATACTGATGATAAAGTTTTTATAACGACTTCAATATCTACAAATTAATACACAAAACAGCTTCCCCCTTTTTGTCAGAAATAAGTATATATTTTTGCCCAAAAACTGTCACCTTGGTACACTGAAAAAATTAAAAACGATTGACTCGTTTGTGTGACAAGACTGAGTCGTTTATTGAAAAATGTCAAACAAAATTGAAAAAAAAAAAAAAACAACCGATTAGTTTGCCATAAATGATCTAGTCGTGTGGCCACATGAATAAATCATTTATGGCAAACTAATCAGTCATTTTTTTTAAATTTTCTTTGACATTTTTCCATAAACGACTCAGTCGTTTCACACACACGAGGCACTCGTTTTTACTTCTTTCAGTGTAGACACTAGTTTTTGTACTATAAATTATATTAAATTTGGACACATTGTGTATAAGTCAATTTCTTTGCCATAAATTTGCTAAAATAAAACATTGGTCTTGTAATTTATGATTTCGAGGCGTCCGGAATTTAGAAACCTTATTTTTAGAGCACTTGTCAATTGAAGGCAAAATTTGACTCGATTTTATGATGTGCACCAACGGACATTTTTAACAGCAATAATTGTCACAGTATCATATCGTTCCTTATTTTACAACCAAGGTATACCTTATTTTACAACGTTCTTATTTTACAACAAAGTTCGTGATGTAATGCAAAATTGTTGAATCGACAAACAGCTACGGAAATTCGAAACCTCCCCCCTCCGCCTCAGAAAGGTCACACGATTAATTAGTATACCTTCGACACGTCTAAACACCTTTATATATGTCAAATCTTCGAGTTAACCTTTGATCTGCAGCGACCCTGCTATGTTCTATCCATATTACTAAACTGTGTATGACGGTATCGTGTCCTCTCGAGTGCTAGTAGTCTGTCTTCGTCCGGCAATTAAGAATTGGATCAGAATGGCCCCAGGATGACGAGGCAACTTGACGCTAGATACAAAAGTATCAACTGTCCGGCTTGAGCTGTCGCACTCGATCTGGGCGGCTCCTGCGCTAATCTTTGGTTGCTCGCTGCCAGCGTCGCCGTTCCCTCGCTCTTTAGGGGCTTGGCCGCTGAGATTCCAATCAGGTTCGATTGGCATGTAACAAGTAAACTTCCTGCGACGAAGTGCTGTCGCTCCAGTCGCATCGTCAGACCAAGCCGGGTCGTCGAAACTACGCTGCCGACGATCTGCGAGTCGTCCGGAAGGTGTCTTGTATGCGACTTCGGTACCTAAAAAAATCGAATTGTATTTTTATTTCGGTTGATCAACATGAACGGGTTCACAAATGCTTTTATTTGTAATATGCAATTTACTTGAATGTTCATATAAAGTGATTTGCAGACATTACCAGAATTCGAGTAAAAATTCATTTGACATCATTTATGAATGTTGAATGTCTATTATATATTGGTCACAAATGCAACGTACAGGTCAAACTGTCAAATTGTCCACTGATGAAACTTAAGCGCTGTGAAATTATCTGAATAAATGCCAATCAGATTCGAGTAGCAGTATCGTGATAGTTGAAACGGATCGTCCAGTTCTGCGCTTACATAACCTCAAAGTTATAAAAGTAAATGTCATTTCAACTTGTACTGTAATTTATCTAATTTTGCTTTAAACATTGTTCAAAATTGAAAATTTTATTTTGTCATACTAAAATAAAATGAGTGATTGAAATGTCAACTGCAAAGTTTAAATTTTTTGCACTTTTTTCCTCCTTTCAGATGAACATTGGCTTTTCGTGAAAACGTTTATTGTACGACCCTGCATATCAATCACGTGATTGGACGATTTCACATATTATTATGTGGACAAACAGGACAATTTCAGCGGACAATTTGACAGTTTAAACTGTTTAAGCCACCATTTGTAACAACATTTGCAGAACATTCATGAAACATTCATACTAATACTTATGAAATATGAATATTGTCATACTTTTGGGAGCATAAAGATGTTATATACCAAATAAGCAATTATTTAGGTATAGGTGCCATATATTCAATCATTTATGTTTCATAAACAGTGCATTTTTTCATATGTTTTTGTGATAAACAATTGCCTCATATAAATGAGACAAATACGAATGTTTGTTGAGACGAATCTATTTTTCTCATATATATATATAAGTGCTGCATATACTTTTATAAATGTGCCATACATGTTCTGAAAAATAGAATGTAACATATATGGAGTCATCCATCATTTTTACTATGGTAGTGATGATTCCTTGATGAAGGTTGTTATAACATTTTGTTTTGTTATTATTTTTCACATGAAAGTTGTTGTAAAACTGCCATGCAGTGTAGGAAATTTTTTAATTCACGAACGTGTGTGCTTTTCAAATTATGGGTACTCTGTTGCGATTGATTTTTTAGGTTCCAACGAGAAAGTTGGAGCCCGAATTAAACAAACGTAAAAATTTCGCGCGGTATATTGTGCGGGACTGAATTGCGCGGGGCAACAATAAACACAATTGTCGTAACTTTTCGACCGACTCGAATCAGCGGGGACAAGTTCCACGTTTGTTGACTCATTATAAGGCAAAGTTCAGGGCGTTCAATTTTTTGTGTCACGCGGGAGAGAGTTTTACCAGATATTTTCGTATTCAACGCTTAAATCTGCCATGAAAAAGTATTTTTAATCACGAATATGACAAGAACGCGCGCTAAGGTTATTATAATCACAATTTAATGGAACGAAGTGATGAACGATAACGGGTTGTTTCTCGTGTGATTCTATGATCGACATTACTATTGGTCCACATATGTTTTCTCAGATTTTTTTTTAAAACTTTATTCATTTTTTTCTTTGATTCAATTACTTTTTTTGTTTTCATTTTTATATTTTTCATTAATTTAGAATGCCTACAAAGTTACCAATGACAGAATTGAACATAACCAAACGATTTTTTGTTCATATAAAACAAAGGTTCTTCAATCAAAGAATAATCCGTTAGGAAAAAAAAATCTTGTTGCATATTCCAAGCTGTTGGCAGTCGATTAAAAAAAAAAAAAAAAAAAAAAAAGGAAAAACAATACCCGTTTCAATGTTGCTTTGGATTACAGCGGTACGAAATGTTTTCATTCCTATATTCATTTTTGTGTGTTGATGGTAGGTAATAAAAATTGTTTAATCTTCTTTTAGACTTATTTTCAACCGACTTTATTAATCACTTTTTAATTTGAAATTTTTTTCTCTTTGAATAACATTCCTTTTTGCTAAGTTGTTCTTCAGAGATGTTTATTCTTAAATAACTGAGAGGAACTATATTACTCAAATAATGCGATGAGTTGAAGAAACTAGCGGTTAATTAACGAGTTGAATCTGTAGAGTGTATATCTGTATTTTAAATTTTTATTTGAATTTGTATGTTTACATCGTAAAATTTACTCTCGTAGGTCGGGTCGTCGTAACTATGCGAGCACGTTTAAAGTTCAGTTCCTCTTGGTGTACAGAGGTTGCGCATGGGGTCGGGGAAAAGTGCTGTATAATCCAATGCTGATGGGTAGAGTTCAGAATTTTATGCTTTATCGATTATGAAGAATGAAATGGTAATTTATATGAATTTTTTACTCAAATTAATAAAGCTTAAAAAATATGCTCGTTATAAATTGTGATAAAAATAATACATCAATAAAAGAAAACTAAAGTAAGAAAAACACACTTGTTCATAAAAATTTGACCCGACATAATTGATAAAAGTCTGGATTTATTGTATTGATAAAATATTACAAGGAGTATGGAAATTTATTTTCTGCTTCACAATAGTATTGATTGTACAGAAATGATTGCATCGCAATAATATTAAACAAACTTTCGTGTACTCAAAAATGGAAATAAATTGGGCTTAATTACAGAAAAACTAAATAAATAAAGAAAATAAATACAGCAAATATCGAGCTGAACGTGGAGCTTTTGTCGAACAAATATATTGCGATCAATATTTTCATGCACATTTACTAGTTAATTCGATTTTCCCGATTGGTACTGTTTTCAAATTTAATAACTGGACTATACGAATAAAAAAATTATTTTATTATTTTTTCTTTCAGAAACAGTATTTAATTGGCTTTGTATTCATTGTAACACTTTGTAGATGAATATTAAATCATTATTTTTCATTGCTGCAAATGTCACTTTAAATCGGTACGTACGATATAAACATATTATTATACATTAATATCACATGAATGTATATTTTATGTAAACAAAAATATTTCAAAAGATATATTTTTAAATCAATGAATAACTGATTCTGAAAACATCATTTCATTATAAAGTTTTTTCATAGACATTAAGTAGAAAAAGCTTTTCTGTATATTTTAGAGCAACAAACCCGAGATTAGCGTTGTATAATAGAAAGTCAACTGGAAGCAGAACCACTAAATTACTACGCTGTTATAATCTAGAGAATGAATGATCTCCGAGTAAAGAGAGACATTATGTTGAAAAAGCAACAGTTTATAAAATGCAAATCTAGACGGCGATAAAAATTTACGCTCTTCATGACGTATATAGTTGGCTAAAAAATCTTTCCAAAACTGATTTCTAAAAATTTTCATTTCTTTAAGATATCAAATTTTATTTTTGATTTTATATTTAAAAAATACACTGGTTAGTCAAAGTTTATATAACAAAAGGTTTTTTTAACTGACCTACTGTACAGTTGTACATACTGTATGAACACAAAAAATGTACTTAACTCGAAACCCATTTCTGAAGCTTGGAAGTAATTCTTCAGATCTGTAACGCAACAAAAAAGACATTCACGAAGGGCTGGTCCATCAGTGTACTCGTTGTCATTGATGCAGTTCTTACTGAAACACACAAAGCATAAATTTAGTGTAATGCGCGAAGCGTTATAACAGGTTCGAGTGCAGTGACGCTTCTATTTCATGAGCGTTCACCCTTCACAGCCAATGATTCTACGGGCGGAATTGGGTCGACGTAAGGTTACTGTCCTGCTTTTCGCAATTGTGGAACATAGCGTATCAATCTCTTGCGACATCAGTCTTTATCAGTCACTATACAATGAAAAACGTCTTCGCTGGACAATAAATCACTAAACAAATTAAGAATCGGATCAATTTGTCAACTGCCCTTTAATGTATTCTCAAAACTATGCAAGTCACTAATAAGTCATCCGACAATTTATGATATCCGCAAAAATTAACGCGTCGTTCAGGATTTGTTTTCAACTTGAGATATAAATAAGATTGCATAAAAGAAAACACGAAAATCTCGGTGAACATATTTGTAATATTAAAAATCGCGTGTAATGATTGGAGAACCAAAGCCCAAATAGATTCAGTTGAGCTGGCACGCGAGACTACGAATTGGTCCAAATGAAATTGGAACGGAAAAATTGAAAAGGGTGCCCACGATTTTGATTCGAAAGAAGCACACAGAACTTATTGTCGTCACTTCGAGATTGAAGTAATCCCGAACAAATGATTTTTAACTATTTTTCTGAAATTTTTGAAAACATGCAAACGTGAAGAATCAGAGATTTAATTTAAATGAAGTTGTTAAATAATGACATTGTTCACAAATGAATAATAATGAATTTATTATTACCTGAAATGTTTAGTTAAAACGTTTATTCAAATTCAATTTAGTTTGAAACTGCCGAGGAAAAGGTGTACTTCAAATTTCAGAATTACTTTCTGAAATGTTGTTGCGCTGTTGGAACAAACCTGAAAGTTGAAAATAATATCAGTAAAATTTTACATTATTATAAATTAATTAATAGTAGCTATGAAAAATATTAAATGTTGTAACTAAACATTGTGAAATCAAATTAGTGCCAATAATTCAAGTTTGCGTCTCGAATTGAAAGAGAAATTCAAACTCTCTTTTGTGTAAAAGTAAACAAAATTGCGTAACACATTCAAATGAGGTTCTCAAAACCGAAACTTTTGTACCGAGTGAACCAATATGTAAAATATTCGAGATTTTAATAATCAAAAAAACTTTACGCGTCAGATCCAGAGGGGCGTATTTATTGCGATAATATTATTCATTCTTAATGAATATCAATCAATTAATTTACAGAACGACAGCTATACGCTCTTTTCATGCTTCAAGCAACGGTATAAACTTGTAGCAAACATATCTAGACGTTTATGTACATTTTTAAATGGTTTAATTTAAAATCGATATTTATATAGCCGTGTTCTAAATTAAATCGCCCACGGACGCATGAAAAATTAACACGTTTGTCAATGGTATAAAAGTGTAAAGGTTTATTATAATTTTTTATTTAAATGACTGGCCGTGCATGCTTTAATTAAGCGCCAGGTCATCGATACGTCATTCATGTTGTAAAAGTGAGATTCAATTTAACTTTCAAACAATATAATACAACCGACACTTGACATTCTGTCATTGAGTGAAACAGTTGTGTCGAGATTGTTTCATTCTATTTTGTGTGAAAGATGCACAGAGATGATATACATTTTTTGATGAATTTGTTATTGTATTCTGAAATCAATTGAGGTTTCGCGAGATGAGGGAAACCGTCAAAGACAAACCCGACTTATTGATTTGATTGTAATTATTTATATTTCTTTTAAATATTATTCGAATATTAAAGGAAAATAGTGGTGATTGATCGAGCAAGTTGAAAGTCTGTTTACTGAATCATTGTAATTGGCTCTTATGCGAATTAAATGTACATACTGATGAAATTACATTTATATAAGTAGGTTGAAGGTTTGTTGAAAGTTTACTCGTTACATTAAATGAAATTGAAGATGAAGGATGATTATAATTTTGTTACATTTGTATCTCAAAATCTTGTTAACAAATTCTTAAATTCGATCAAAACAAATCGACAGATATAACATGAATAAACTCTTTTTACATATATTGACATTCATACAGTGGTTTTTGATATTTTTGTTATGTGATAATAAAATCTCTATCATCCCGAATACTGTCGTTTTATGACTTTTTTTACAAGTTTGATCATTTTATAAATAGAAATTTTTTAATAAACAATTTTTTCATTTATAAATTTTATGTCAATTTTAGTTTTCAGGGGAAAGGCATGTTTTTATTATTTTTAAAATTGTCGTCTTGAAGATACAGACAAAAATTTTCACACTGCGAAAAAACATTCAAATAATTGAATTTTATAAAAATACACACATACACACAAACTTCAACTTAATAATTTCGTGTTACAATGACCCTTACTACCCCTACGTTAATAACGCAGCGCAAAGCAGTTCGTACAAAACAACTAGGCCATTAGATATTTTTTGTGCTGTTTTAGTTAGTTAGAGTTGATGTAATTAAAGTTTTATAATTTCAACCTGGTATATCCAAGATAACAGATTCAATTAAACAGGGCGAAATACACGACACATAGCTAGTTGAGAATTTTTGATACCTATTTGGCATGTTCAAGAACTTTCGTTTCACGTGGCGTAGAAATGTTGCGTACATTAATTAGAAAATTATAACTCACTAAACTTACGCTACATAATTTGACTTGCAAAATTTTTTTCAATATAATAATAATAAAGTCCGGCTGAAACGCGAAGTTACGGATTCAATTAATTCTCAACAGAAAATTGAATAATTTACATTGGAATTGAATGTTTATTCAATTATTACAGAATAAATCAATTAAATAATTTTAATAAACAAATTGAATAAAGATAACATAATCGTTATGTAAAATAATTCAGTATGAAAAAAAAATCTCAAATTGCGAATTGAACTGTGTACTTGCTTTTTACAGAAAATGCTAATGAAAAGTTCGAAAAGTATCACAAGTTATATGGATTTGGTTGCAAAATAGAGTTGATTTTTGTTGACGTGAAATGAATTTATGAGAAGTTATTATTATCGTCTATGAATGTTTGCAGTTGTAAAGTTATAATGACAGTGTAAAGACCACAAAGAATGTTGACAGAGATTATGTGCTAAAATCACTCATGATAAGTGGAATTAAATAGAGCGTTATTTTTTATGATTCTAATTAATAAAAAAAACCGTTGAAAAATATTTGTTTGAAACTGTGTATAGTGTAAATTTGATTGTGCTATACACCGAGAGAAACAATTGTTAGTATTATACTTTCTATGCAATTAAAGTTTGTTCTAATTATTTCTCAACAGTCCTGGTCGTATTTTTCCTATGAAATTATTTTTTCACTGTGAATCATAATAATGATAATTTCCAACGTTGAACAACTTTTAAAACGTTTCTTGATAAATTTTTTTAATCACAATTTACATTTAAAATATCTACTCAGAACAGGTACAGATTTGTTATTATTGACAGAACTGTACTTTTGTTATTAATTTAAATTTGCAACAATTTTATTGAAATTAAATCAACGAAATGCACCAATAACAAGCCTTTTTTATTGTAGAATTGATCTATAGAGTTGACTTTATCTTTGTTTTAGAGGAAAAAATTCTGTTCCGTCGAATGAATAACTGGCACGTTGTATTGAATGAAAAACAATGTAGAATCAATTAAAAAATAGTCAAATGTACAAAGGAAAAAAAAAACTCCAACTCGATATGTAGGTTGTATCGATTGCAGCAGATTGTGACAGTAGATTACGCGACATCGCGTCTCTCCATTTCTCTTTTGGTGTCTCCCAAACCTACTTTACCTACATACACATGCAGATTTTATAACTAAGAAAATGATACGACTCAGTCATCTCCATTTCTTATAAACTTTTTATAATTTTTTAAAATAATTCACAAATGGCTTTTCAATCTCTGTTATAAGATCTGAGTAAAATTTTATTTGGTTAGAAAGAATAATATTTTACTGATGCAAAGAGTTCTGTTTGTAAAAAATTTAATTTTGGCTTTGTGTTTACTTAGAGTTATTCTATACTTCATCAATAAGTAAATATTGTGATATTGAAAGATTTCATACATGATTTTAATAAATAAAATCACTCCATCAAACACACGGAAAGTCACTTGATCTTTTTTTATCAAACATTTACAGTCACTATCAATGATTTGTTCGTGAAATTTTTGTAACAAAAAATACTTGTTACATTTTTCAATGCAATTTCATATAAAATATTTCAAAAAGATTTGCCTTCCTTCAATTGAATTTTATTATTATTTGAACAGTCATAAGTTTTGCTGAACAAGTTATAATTGATATTTATAACATGTTAAAAATAAACCTTGAAACTGACGTGGGGCGCGTAGAAAAAAGTGAAAACAAATATTACACACTGACACAGACTTCAGTAGGGCAATTCGAAGACGGAAAGCATTCTTTAACTATTAATAATTTTTTGTTTTATTGCACTGCAGTTTATATCTAAATGGTAATTTGTATAAATCGATAAGCAATCTATAATCCTTGGTTTAGCATAAATACGATTTGATATAATTTGAGTAATGAAATATGATATTGAATGTGACAAGTATCGTGATATTTTCTACGTGTCACATTGAATACATAAATATTAATGTAGTAAAGAAAACTGTTGGTTGCCGTATCAGAATTAAAACGAAATACATGTTCCAGCAATTGTTGGCATTCCTCCTCTACTGCTGGGCATTAATTATCCTTTAAGGTGTGTTAAATAAAACAACACTGATTTGGGTTACGCCCGGAAAGGAAAACCTCATTGGTGACCAAACCCCTAATTCGAGTTCGTAGAACACTGTACTCGTACCTTTTAAAAACATAAATTTATGTGGTCATATAACTTTTTTATTCCCAAGTCAACATCATTTCTGAAAATAAGATATTATATTCGATCAAAATAATGAACGTATCTATTTATTACGATCAAAACAATTCATACCGGAATTTGTTTTGATTCGATCCAGGTAAAATGGCATGCAGATCAAAATTTCAGCCGCTATGATATTGATTGCATTATAAATTCAAACGTCTACAAAATTTTTTATTAATAAGTAAAATATACGTGCATTTTGTGCGTTATCACTGAGCAGTTGTAAACAATACTGTCCATTTTTGTTTCTCCTGTGTTGTATTTCATATGCCCATGGGGAACTTTGGAGCAAGGGAAACACTAAAAGTAATGTGTTCAGGGAGGGAGTGCACCAGTAGTAATAACTAAGAGAGAAAATAAGTGAATTTATTGTTTTAGAACTAAAATGAAATAAAACGCTACGTAGGACCATTTTTGTTCGTTATATTGTATGGAGTACAATACTGTGTAAGTGAGTGAATCTGTTCCACTTAGATTTAACAAAACATTCTTTCCAAAGTCTTTACAAGAACACAATAAAACTTATTCCGTTTATAATTCTAATTGTTGAGCATAATATTAATTCATTGAACCTTAAATATTTCAAGAATTAACGTCGTATTCACGTCGTACTCTTTTGTTGGTAACAAAAATGTCAGCGCATACCGTGAAATATATCAGTCTTGAAAATTACGAACTGAATTAAAGGTGAGATACTTCGCAGACTATTTGTCTTCAAAATTTATTTCAGAATTTAGGGCTTCGAGTATATCTTCTCCGCTAACAAATTTTTCTTAATTGTTGAATTTCTTTATGATAATTTTTAGAAAAACTCGTGCATAAACTTTTTTAGTTATACGGCAAAAGATATTACGGTACCTTTTTGCAGGGAAGCTCCAGCTTAAACTTAATCAGATTGGATTTAAAAATCGGTAAAATAGCAGTCAGAGAACGAGATAATTTTTCTGAAAAATTGTTTGAACTTGAAAAAACTATGCTGTTTCATACGTCTAACAATTTAGCTAATAGTAACAAATCATGGAGTACGTTTCGTAAAGCCAATAATGAAAAGTGAAGCGCTCATCTGAGAGTAATCTAGTTTTCTGTAAACCAATAAAATTTTCTTTGAACGAAAATTGAATTCGAAATGTTCAGGCGAGATTTTTGTCTCATGTTCAAATCGGATTATAATATATACCGAACAAGCTCCTGTCATTTTGATCATTGTGCAATGTCAAGTTCCATATCAAAACGAATCAAAACAAATGAAAAGATAAACAAGAGTTCCACTTTTTAATAAGGTGGAGTTCTACTTTCGTGTTCTTCGGAGTGTACCTGATAAGTAAAACAGTTGCACGCTTCGCTAACCAGGAACTGCTAAATAAATTTAAAGTTCTAAATAATTGAATGCTTTTTTTCGCGCGAGAAAATAATGTCATGACAAATAACCGTTAATTTATAAAAGAAATTTATTTAAAGCAATCAAAAATTGACAAAAAACCATTAGCCATTTTTATGTTCTTGCGACACGGGATGGTGTATAATTATTATTTGACTCGCAAGTACTTATATTATCATATTTTTTCGATTTTTTTTGTGTCAACATGAGCGTTGTACCGGGAATGAATATTAATGGTCTTGTTTTGCATTGAGTAAGGATGTTGTTCGAAAATAGCGATAGTCAAAAAAAATAAGACAATTTCTGTTCAATAACGATTTTCAAATTACTTACAAGCAATCGATTTGTATCATACAGCTCTTCAAATAAAACTGAATTACAATTTAACAAATGAAATGTTGGTGTAAAAATATAAACAAGCCATGTTTATAAAAACGATATTTAAAATTAAATATTTTTCCGGTAAAAACTGTCGTCAGCTATAAAAAGGAAACAATCACAATCGAGGCAGAGAGGAAAAAGCTAATCAAAACAACAACTAAAATAAACTGCATTTTTGTTTTGTTACAATATCTTTTAATTCATCGCATCTATTAACATTCAAAGAAATTGTCGAACACACTTTTATTATTTAAATAAAAATTGAAAGCTTTTCAACTTTTATTTACTTCAGTTGCTGACTTATGAAATATTAGTATTAGCTTTTGTATTATATTTTGCAGTTCTGTAATTTTAATGTGGCATTTAGATTATGCTACTTTCTGGATTAAATTATTCTATTCAACAATTATAACAAAGCACTTGTAAATGATTTGTATTTTATATATATTATTTTTTGAAAAATGATTAAAGATAACGTACAAAAAATATTATAACTGATATCACCTCTGATGATGATGGCATTGAGGTTTTATACGTACCTTCAGAATGCGATGCTTGTTAACATGTATTTCTGTGGTTATAAGTCTATGTACAACTTCTCTGATAATTCTGTTTTATGGGTTTAGAGGTATCGCTTTTTTGTGCTGCAAAAATATGTGTCCTGCTTTGAGAAACCTTAAATGATAAGATTAGCTTTCTGGCGTTGAATGAAATATTATGAAGTTCGATAATTTATGAATGATGTTAGTTCAAATACGAATATCAGTTTGTGCTTTGTTATAAATGATTCCAAAAAGATTAACCAAAGGCAAAGTCTTACAAAAACGTACGAGGAAAACTAAATACTATACGGTAGTTCTATTGTATTTGTCATACAAGAACAAAGACAAAACCGTCTGACTGGTATAATACCGTGTAACAATTGAAACTGATGTTGGATTCTGGAGAATGTTCAAAGTATATTCAAACATAATACACGTTTGTTTGTAAAATTCTGATTTGTAGTTTCCAAACATAATTGTAAATAAACGTTTATTCAAATGGTATAAATTACATTAATCATTTTTACAAAATTGTATTTTTACGTCTAATTTGTTCGAACTATCTGAATAGAGTCTTATGAATGAATCCAAACACTCCAAACCGAACTTCGTAAGCAATCTTAAACTTGTGGTAGAGATGAATAGAATATTTATAACTATCTAATAATAAAGTATACTACAGTCGTTTATCAGAATATTTCATATGTAAATCAATGTTAAAACATAAGTTGACCTTACACTTGACTTGTTTTTTGACCATCGTTATTGCTATAGATTTGTACCATATTTTTACCACACCCTCATGAAAAATTAAATCTCCGTTATTTTGAAATCTAGTTGGCGAAAATAGACCAGAACATGTTTATTAATAAATTAAACTTAACGAAGAAGGCATTGACAATTCACGAGTATATCTTTGTTTTCAATTCTTGTACTTATAATCAAGTTATTACACATTCACGAAGTTGGTTTTGTCACGTTGACATTTAATTAAGCAGTGCATTGTAAATTCCAAAATCTGTTTCATTAAATTCAATGGCAAAAATGACAGCAAACGTTAACAGCGTCAAAATCTAATAAAAATGAGCGTCATTTTATATTGATAATATTCAGCTAATAAATGCTCTCAATGATACACGCCCCAAGCATCTTTAAATAAGCTTGTAATTATGTTGCAAAATTAGCTAGTGATTAAACAATATCAAACCAATAAAGTAACATAATACACCCCACGACAACTACTCTACAACAAAATTCCACAAAAAATTCCATGAATGTTTATTGAACAACATAATTATCTTATATAATTTCAAACAATTACAAACTATACGTTTGTAACTACCAGTGGCAATTAATTAACAGCCATTAAATTGGCTGAACAAAATTTGATATTCAATTTTTGTTAAACAGCCACTTGTTCCACTTTACTTGCTTTTATGATAGTTAACATAACAACGATCGTTCTTTTTATAGCAAAAAGTCAAATTTTGAGAGATTATTATTTAAGCATAACATAACTTCACGTCAATTGCCGCCCATCGACGTGGCAAGTGAAATTTCGCGA